>JAKUCV010000612.1:0-119572 GCA_028386065.3 Turnera subulata | reverse complement strand
AACAATGGTAAACCCTTAATCCTCTTATTGCCACGGCATGTTCCCCCTGTTTAGGTGCTTTGGTGAGGGGAGTACCTGCAAAACAAATTAGGGGACTCTCCGACGCCCAAGTCAGTAATGTTCAAAGAAATCTAGAAATGCAAGAATTACATCAAAGTAGAGTCAAGGATGCCAAGTTCGGTACGTATGCGAAAGTATGTTCAGAAAAAGCGAGAAAGAGAAGCACGTAACTTGGAGAAATGGACGAGGAAGATGGGCAGTGGGGATATTCCAGCCGAAAAACAACCATATTTTGTTACACTAGTTGCATAATACGGAGACATTAAACTCAACAATAAACACATGCTATGGGGACACAGACCCATGCAGATTTACACGGCATGCACTGCCACGCACGTAACTGCAATAATTTCTATATATCCATCTAACTAACATATTCTTATAAAATTTTAAAATTCATTTTGCCCCGTCTGCCTCCACCACCAGTAAATCCGTTGATTTCTCCGCAAGTCCCATCATCAAAGTCATCCTTGGCCAACCCATTAAAATATAATCTCCGTATGCCTCGAAGTCCAACAGTATATAACGTGAACCCACCACTTGTACCACCACATCAATTCCATAACAAACCAGTAACAATCAACCGCCACAGTGTTTTTGAAATGGAGCGAAGGTCTGGTTTTTACCGTGTTTTCCTTCCCCACCTCGTGCTCTGTCTCCTCTCAGCAGTAGTGACAATTGAAGCTGGGGGATGGGTGCCTATAAAGGATGTGGAAGACCCGCACGTGAGAGAGGTAGCGCAGTATGCGGCCTCGTGTTGACAGTGGAGGAGAAGGGAGCAGATACCAAAGACTACACAGTTGTTGTTGTTGAGGAGAATGCAAAACTGCTTCTAAAATCTTTTAAAAAGGTTGTGATTAAGAGTGAGAGTAGTCACAGGGCAATGTGATCAATGAATCATTTTTCGTGCTTGCAATTATATTTTTCTAACAACATGTATGTGTATGAAACTTTTGGACTTAAAATTGTTTATCATAGTTATAATCAATAAAAAACTTTTCGTATTATATAACTAAACAATGTAGTAATTCTATGATATAAAGATTGTTCCCCACCATTTAGTCCTTACGCTTTATGGTGATCGCAACTACCACAAAGGCTCCTTACCCACCTAGATGTCTTGCATGGAGCTTACAGGTTTTTCTACTTTTTTATTTTTTTTTATACTTGTGAGAGGAATTAAATAATTTCCAAAGGAATATAATTTTAGTCCTCTTACATCAAAATTTTGGTACGGCATTGCTTAAAATATTAGCAAGACTTAAGCATGGAAACTTTATAAATTATGATTTCCCGTATTTTTTTCCCTCACCTTGCTTTCTCAACTTTATCTTATTTTAACTAACTCAATTTCTTATCCTGAAAATTTAATTTGATTCTGTTTTACTAATTTCAATTTTTATCCTGATTCAATTTATGATTTATTTTTGCAACAATTGACTTTATGGTACCATCGTGGGGTCCAATTCGTTAATATATACCCCGACATTACTAATTTAATTTTCTTAGTCATTGTTTTAATTTTGTTAAGCAACATTCAGTTGCTAACTGTATAAGTTTTACTAGTAAATTAGTGCATTTTCGAGACGCATGGGATTGAATGTTAATTTTGTCATTGTTATTGTTTTCAATGAATTATGTGTAGAAATTTTAAATAATATTAACAAATTTCATTTTTCACCAATTTATAACGGTATTGAACCAGTATTATATCATTTTTTGGGGAATATTTAGAAGCTGATGATTATGTATTTTTTTGCATTGAATGCACTTGTACTTTTATGCCTGGGTTAATTATATACTCGTAATTTTAAAAATTGTCTACTTGTACTATATAATTTATTCATTTGTAACCTTTTGTCCATCCCAATACTGGCGGCAGACGATTAACTAATCCCTCGTGGCATGTTATTTTTGCATTTTTTTTTACACGTCGTTAAAAAATCAAAGATAGTGGAAAGGAAGAAAAAAAAACGATAAAGTCAAAAACAAAATGTAGCTCAATTTACCTTACAAAGCACGGTTTATCGTACAATTTTTCTCGTTGTCGGATTTTGGTTTTTCAATTTCGCAACGTTTTACATTTGAAACCACATACAGTTCTCTCCATCTGTGGCCCAAAGAGATCTGCGGGCAAAGAAGATGCCTCTTGTCATTAACTAACATGCAATTTCTTTCCGTTAGGGATGGGATTGATGGAAGAACGAGATTAAATCCATTTGTACCATACTGGCATACGATTGAAACAATTTATTTTTTACAAGCATAAGAGTGAGCCAACTTATACAATAGAAGTGTGTCTTTGAACAAAAAACAACATAACTATATATTTAACCCGAGTATAAAAATACTAGTGCGCTCAACCCCAAAAAGCCGATTCTGATGCACATACCTACTAAAAAACATCATACCATAATGAGTTCGTAGTAAATTTTTGGGAAAACGAGAAAGGTTTGAACAGTGCCTTCCTCATATTGTACGCGCAATGATTTCTTCTAGACAATATGGTAACAATAAATAAAAATGCACTATGGTGGATGTGACTTGGTTCCGCTTAAGCGAGGCCTTGGGCTCAAGTCCTCGAGTACCCAAACATCCCAATATGGAGGCCCATCCACCATAATCCGACCAAGATCTGGATTACTCGGGGTAAAGCTCCGAATATCGAAAGGGAAATAAAAGTAATAACTAGAAATGAGCTCCAAGTCAACGAACTTTGCAACAATTTGGATGCCAATGGGATTGCAGCCTCAATTACGTCCTATAAACAAAAAACTAATAGTATGGAATTGGGGGAATTGATATTATAATGCACTTCGTATCAATTCTCAATCTTTTTTTGGTTTTTTCCCCTATGTATGCTTGATTCCTTTAGCCTTGTCGATCCTCTCCACTTTACTTTTATTTGTTACTTGAATAGTACATTGTGATGAATAGTGACAAATCAGTAGGAATTACTTAGCATTGGATTTAGATTAGGACGCTTTCACCCTTTCCGATCTATAATTCTTTGCTTGTTACTGCATGTTTCGTGACAGCTATATGTGTGTCAAGCATTTTCGTTTTTCCATAATAACTTAGTTTTTTATGTTTTACAGTCACACAATTAATTGCCACTTCCTTATTTCAAAATTAGGTATGTATTTTTAAAATATGCTTTAATTCGTTTCCCACAAACAAATCAAACGGCTGGGAGGATTATCAATTTGTTTTACAGGTTTTACCTATTTTACTGATTCCTCTATCCATTCTATTATTTTTGCAAAATAATTTCTTGAGGTGTTAAAAGATATTACCATTACTAATTTACTACTTATATTGGCTTGTTTAATTGACGAGTGCCACGATAAAAAAAATTTTCATGACAATAAAGTTGCAAGAAAAAAATTATTTTTTAAGCTATTTTTTTATTCAATAATCAAATCCAATAACTGTGAATTGTTTCCCATGCTAAAGTACTATAAAGGAAAACTATTTATAATAAAATCCTTTAGTGTGCTGAAATAAAAGTAAATAATATCAACAATTGCAAAGAAATAAAGTACCATTAGAAATTTAGAATATGGGGATAGAGAATGTTGAGAAAAAGCGAGAAAGAGAAGCACGTAACTTGGTGAAATGGACGAGGAAGATGGGCAGTTGGGATATTTCAGCCAAAAAACAACCATATTTTGTTACACAAGTTGCATAATACATAGACATTAAACTCAACAATAAACACATGCTATGAGGACACAGACCCATGCAGATTTACACGGCAAGCACTGCCACGCACGTTACTGCAACAATTACTATATATCCATCTAACTAACATATTCTTATAAAATCTTAAAATTGATTTTGCCCCGTCAAACCTCCACCAGTAAACCTGTTGATTTCTCCGCAAGTGCCATTATCAAAGTCATCCTTGGCCAACCCTTTACGATATAATCTCCGTATGCCTCGAAGTCGAACACTATATAACGTGAACCCACCACTTGTACCACCACATCATTCCCATAACAAACCAGTAACAATCAACCACCACAGTGTTTTTGAAATGGAGCGAAGGTCTGGTTTTTGTTGTGTTTTCCTTCCCCTCTTCGTGCTCTGTCTCCTCTCAGCAGTAGTGACAATTGAAGCTGGGGGATGGGCGCCTATAAAGGATGTGGAAGACCCGCACGTGAGAGAGGTAGCGCAGTATGCGGTGAGCGAGCATGGTAGGTTGAAGCACCTCCAGTTGAAGCTGGACAAAGTTGTAGAAGGGGAGACCCAGAAGGATACAGGCATCACATACCGCCTCGTGTTGACCGTGGAGGAGAAGGGAACAGATACCAAAGACTACACAGTTGTTGTTGTTGAGGAGAATGCAAAACTGCATCTAAAATCTTTTAAAAAGGTTGTGATTAAGAGTAAGAGTAGTCACAGGGCAATGTGATCAATGAATCGATTTTCGTGCTTGCAATTATATTTTTATAATAACATGTATGTGTATGAAACTTTTGGATTCAAAATTGTTTATCATAGTTATAATGAATAAAAAAATTTTCGTATTATATAACTAAACAATGTAGTAATTCTATGATATAAAAATTGTTCCCCACGATTTAGTCCTTACGCTTTATGGTGGTTCGCAACTACCACAAAGGCTCCTTACCCACCTAGATGTCTTGCATGGAGCTTACAACTTTTTCTACTCTTTATTTTTTATGTACTTGTGAGAGGAATTAAATAATTTCCAAAGGAATATACTTTTAGTCCTCTTACATCAAAATTTTGGTACGACATTGCTTAAAATATTAGCAAGACTTAAGCATTGAAAATTTGTAATTTATGATTTCCCGTATTTTTTTTTCCACTTCTTTCTTTCTCAACTTTATCTTATTTTGACTAATTCATTTTCTTATCCTGAAAATTTAATTTGACTCTGTTTTACTAATTTCAATTTTTATCCTGATTCAATTTATGATTTATTTTTGCTACAATTGACTTTATGGTACCGTCGTGTGGTCCAATTCGTTAATATATACCCTGACATTACTAATTTAATTTTCTTGGTTAATGTTTTAATTTTGTTAAGCAACATTCAGTTGCTAACAGTATAAGTTTTAGTAGTAAATTAGTGGATTTGCAAGACACAAGGGATTGAATGTTAATTTTGCCATTGTTATTGTTTTCAATGAATTATGTGTAGAAATTTTGAATAATATTAACGAATTTCATTTTTCACCAATTTATAACGGTAATAAACCAGTATTATAACATTTTTTTTGGAATATTTAGAAGCTGATGATTATGTAGTTTTTTATATTGAATGCACTTGTACTTTTATGCCTGGGTTAATTATACACTCGTATTTTAAAAAATTGTCTACTTGTACTATATATTTTATTCATTTGTAACCTTTTGTCCATCCCAATACTAGCGGCTGACGACTAACTAATCCCTCGTGGCAGGTTATTTCTGCTTTTTCTTTACACGTCGTTAAAAAATAAAAGCTAGTGGAAAGGAAGAAAAAAAATAAAGTCAAAAACAAAATGTAGCTCAATTTTTCTTACAAAGCACGATGTATCGTACAATTTTTCTCGTTTTAGGATTTTGGTTTTTCAATTTCGCAATGTTTTACATTTGCAACCACGTATAGTTCTCTCCATCTATGGCCAAAGAGATCTGCATGCAAAGAAAATGCCTCTTGTCATTAACTAACATGGAATTTCTTTTTGTTAGGGGTGGGATTGATGGAGGAACGAGATTCAACCCATTTGTACCATACAGGTATACGATTGAAACAATTTATTTTTTACAAACATAAGAGTGAGCCAAGTTATACAATAGAAGTGTATCTTTGAACAAAAAACAACACAACTATATATTTAACCTGAGTATAAAAATACTAGTGCGCTCAACCCCAAAAAGCCGATTCTGATGCACAAACCTACTAAAAAACATCATACCATAATGAGGTCGTAGTAAATTTTTGGGAAAACGAAAAGGATTTGAACAGTGCCTTCCTCATATTGTACGAGCAATGATTTCTGTTAGACAATATGTTAACAACAAATAAAAATGCACTATCGTGGATGTGACTTGGTTCCGCTTAAGCGAGGCCTCGGGCTCGAGTCCTTGAGAACCTAAACATCCCAATATGGAGGCCCGCCCACCATAACCCGACCTAGATCTGGATTACTCGGGGTAAAGCTCCGAATATCGAAAGGGAAATAAAAATAATGACTAGCAATGAGCTCTTAGTCAACTAACTTTGCAACAATTTGGATGCCGAAGGGATTGCAGCCTCAATTCTGTCATACAAACAAAAAACCAATAGTATGGAATTGGGGGTTTTGATATTATAATGCACTTCGTATCAATTCTGATTTTTTTTTGTTTTTCCCCTATGTATGCTTGATTCCTTTAGCCTTGTCGGTCCTCTCCACTTTACATTTATTCGTTACTTGAATAGTACATTGTGATGAATAGTGACAAATCCGTCGGAACTACTTAGCGTTGCATTTAGATTAGGACGCTTTCACCGTTTCCGATCTATAATTCTTTGCTTGTTACCGCATGTTTCGTGACAGCTATAATGTGTGTCAATCCTTTTCGTTCCATAATAATTTAGTTTTTTATGTTTTACAGTCACACAATTAATTGCCACTTCCTTATTTCTAAATTAGGTATGTATTTTTAAAATATGCTTTAATTCGCTTCCCATAAAAAATTAGACGGCTGGGAGGATTATCATTTTGTTTTACAGGTTTTACCAATTTTACTGATTCCACTATCCATTCTATTATTTTTGCAAAATAATTTCCTAAGGTGTAAAAAAATATTACTACTACTAATTTACTACTTGATATTTCCATGACAATAAAGTTGCAACACAACAATTATTTTTGAAGCTATTTTTTAATTCAATAATCAAATCCAATGACTGTGAATTGTTTCCCATGCTAAAATACTATGAAGGAAAACTATTTTATAACAATATCCTTTAGTGTGCTGAAATAAAAGTATATAATATCAACAACTGAAAAGAATAAAGTACCATTAGAAATTTAGAATTGGGCGAGAGAGAATGTTGAGAAAAAGCGAGAAAGAGAAGCACGTAACTTGGTGCAATGGACGAGGAAGATGGGCAGCGGGGATATTCCACCCGAAAAACAACCATATTTTGTTACACTAGTTGCATAATACGTAGACATTAAACTCAACAATAAACACAAGCTATGGGGACACAGACCCATGCAGATTTACACGACAAGCACTGCCACGAACGTAACGGCAATAATTACTATGAATCCATCTAACTAACATATTCTTATAAAATCTTAAAATTCATTTTGCCCCGTCAACCTCCACCAGTAAATCCGTTGATTTCTCCACAAGTCCCATTATCAAAGTCATCCTTGGCCAACCCTTTACGATATAATCTCCGTATGCCTCGAAGTCCAACACTATATAACGTGAACCCACCACTTGTACCACCACATCATTCCTATAACAAACCAGTAACAATCAACCACGACAGTGTTTTTGAAATGGAGCGAAGGTCTGGTTTTTACTGTGTTTTCCTTCCCCTCCTCCTACTCTGTCTCCTCTCAGCAGTAGTGACAATTGAAGCGGGGGGATGGGCGCCTATAAAGGATGTGGAAGACCCGCACGTGAAAGAGGTAGCGGAGTATGCGGTTAGCGAGCATGGTAGGTTGAAGCACCTCCAGTTGAAGCTGGACAAAGTTGTAGAAGGGGAGACCCAGAAGGATTCAGGCATCACATACCGCCTCGTGTTGACCGTGGAGGAGAAGGGAGCAGATACCAAAGACTACACAGTTGTTGTTGTTGAGGAGAATGCAAAACTACATCTAAAATCTTTTAAAAAGGTTGTGATTAAGAGTGAGAGTAGTCACAGGGCAATGTGATCAATGAATCGTTTTTCGTGCTTGCAATTATATTTTTATAATAACATGTATGTGTATGAAACTTTTGGACTCAAAATTGTTTATCATAGTTATAATAAATAAAAAACTTTTCGTATTACATGACTAAACAATGTATTAATTCTATGTTATAAAAATTGTTCCCCACCATTTAGTCATTACGCTTTATGGTGGTCGCAACTACCAGAAAGGCTCCTTACCCACCAAGATATCTTGCATGGAGCTTACAGCTTTTTCTACTCATTTTTTTATACTAATGAGAGGAATTAAATAATTTCTAAAGGAATATACTTTTAGTCCTCTTACATCAAAATTTTGGTACGACATTGCTTAAAATATTTGCAAAACTTAAGCATGGAAACTTTGTAAATTATGATTTCCCGAATTTTTTTTCCACTCCTTTCTTTCTCAACTTTATCTTCTTTTGACTAATTCAATTTCTTATCCTGAAAATTTAATTTGATTCTGTTTTACTAATTTCTATTTTTATCCTGATTCAATTTATGATTTATTTTTGCTACAATTGACTTTATGGTACCATCGTGTGGTCCAATTCGTTAATATATACCTTGACATTACTAATTTAATTTTCTTGGTTAGTGTTTTATTTTTGTTAAGCAACATTCAGTTGCTAACAGTATAAGTTTTACTAGTAAATTAGTGGATTTGCAAGACACAAGGAATTGAATGTTAATTTTGTCATTGTTATTGTTTTCAATGAATTATGTGTAGAAATTTTGAATAATATTAATGAATTTCATTTTTCACCAATTTATAACGGTAATGAACCAGTATTATATCATTTTTGGGGAATATTTAGAAGCTGATGATTATGTATTTTTAATATTGAATGCACTTGTACTTTTATGCCTGGGTTAATTATACACTGGTATTTTAAAAAATTGTCTACTTGTACTATATAATTTATTCATTTGTAACCTTTTGTCCATCCCAATACTAGAGGCTAACGATTAACTAATCCCTCGTGGCATGTTATTTCTGCATTTTCTTTACACGTCGTCAAAAAATAAAAGCTAGTGGAAAGAAAAGAAAAATAATATCAAAAACAAAATGTAGCTCAATTTTCCTTACAAAGCACGGTGTATCGTACAATTTTTCTCGTTTTAGGATTTCGGTTTTTCAATTTCGCAATGTTTTACATTTGCAACCACATATAGTTCTCTCCATCTGTGGCCCAAAGAGATCTGCGTGCAAAGAAAATGCCTCTTGTCATTAACTAACATGGAATTTCTTTCTGTTAGGGTTGGGATTGATGGATGAACGAGATTCAACCCATTTGTACCATACAGGTATACGATTGAAACAATTTATTTTTTACAAGCATAAGAGTGAGCCAACTTATACAATAGAAGTGTGTCTTTGAACAAAAAACAACATAACTATATATTTAACCCGAGTATAAAAATACTAGTGCGCTCCACCCCAAAAAGCCGATTCTGATGCACTTACCTACTAAAAAAGATCATACCATAATGAGGTTGTAGTAAATTTTTGGGAAAACGAGAAAGGTTTGAACAGTGCCTTCCTCATATTGTACGCGCAATGATTTCTTCTAGACAATATGGTAACAATAAATAAAAATGCACTATAGTGGATGTGACTTGGTTCCGCTTAAGCAAGGCCTTGGGCTCAAGTCCTCGAGTACCCAAACATCCCAATATGGAGGCCCATCCACCATAATCCGACCAAGATCTGGATTACTCGGGGTAAAGCTCCGAATATCGAAAGGGAAATAAAAGTAATAACTAGAAATGAGCTCCAAGTCAACGAACTTTGCAACAATTTGGATGCCAAAGGGATTGCAGCCTCAATTCCGTCCTATAAACAAAAAACTAATAGTATGGAATTGGGGGAATTGATATTATAATGCACTTCGTATCAATTCTCATTTTTTTTTTGTTTTTTCCCCTATGTATGCTTGATTCCTTTAGCCTTGTCGATCCTCTCCACTTTACTTTTATTTGTTACTTAAATAGTACATTGTGATGAATAGTGACAAATCAGTAGGAACTACTTAGCATTGCATTTAGATTAGGACGCTTTCACCCTTTCCGATCTATAATTCTTTGCTTGTTACTGCATGTTTCGTGACAGCTATATGTGTGTCAAGCTTTTTCGTTTTTCCATAATAACTTAGTTTTTTATGTTTTACAGTCACACAATTAATTGCCACTTCCTTATTTCTAAATTAGGTATGTGTTTTTAAAATAAGCTTTAATTTGTTTTATTGGTTTTACCTATTTTACTGATTCCTCTATCCATTCTATTATTTTCGCAAAATAATTTCTTGAGGTGTTAAAAGATATTACTATTACTAATTTACTACTTATATTGGCTTGTTTAATTGACGAGTGCCACAATAAAAAAAATTTCCATGACAATAAAGTTGCAACACAAAAATTATTTTTGAAGCTATTTTTTTATTCAATAATCAAATCCAATGACTGTGAATTGTTTCCAATGCTAAAATACTATGAAGGAAAACTATTTATAATAATATCCTTTAGTGTGGTGAAATAAATGTATATAATATCAACAATTGCAAAGAAATATAGTACCATTAGAAATTTAGAATATGGGGAAAGAGAATGTTGGGAAAAACCGAGAAAGAGATGCACGTAACTTGGTGAAATGGACGAGGAAGATGGGCTGTTGGGATATTCCTGCCCAAAAACAACCATATTTTGTTACACTAGTTGCATAATAGGTAGACATTAAACTCAACAATAAACACATGCTATGAGGACATAGACCCATGCAGAATTACACGGCAAGCACTGCCACACACGTTACTAAAATAGTTACTATATATCCATCTAACTAACATATTCTTATAAAATTTTAAAATTCATTTTGCCCCGTCAACCTCCTCCAGTAAATCTGTTGATTTCTCCGCAAGTCCCAATATCAAAGTCATCCTTGGCCAACCCATTACAATATAATCTCCGTATGCCTCGAAGTCCAACACTATATAACGTGAACCCACCACTTGTACCACCACATCATTCCCATAACAAACCAGTAACAGTCAACCACCACAGTGTTTTTGAAATGGAGCGAAGGTCTGGTTTTTGCCGTGTTTTCCTTCCCGTCCTCGTGCTCTGTCTCCTCTCAGCAGTAGCGACAATTGAAGCTGGGGGATGGGCGCCTATAAAGGATGTGGAAGACCCGCACGTGAGAGAGGTAGCGCAGTATGCGGTGAGCGAGCATGGTAGGTTGAAGCACCTCCAGTTGAAGCTGGACAAAGTTGTAGAAGGGGAGACCCAGAAGGATACAGGCATCACATACCGCCTCGTGTTGACCGTGGAGGAGAAGGGAGCAGATACCAAAGACTACACAGTTGTTGTTGTTGAGGAGAATGCAAAACTGCATCTAAAATCTTTTAAAAAGGTTGTGATTAAGAGTGAGAGTAGTCACAGGGCAATGTGATCAATGAAACGTGCTTGCAATTATATTTTTATAATAACATGTATGTGTATGAAACTTTTGGACTCAAAATTGTTTACCACAGTTATAATGAATAAAAAGCTTTTCGTATTATATAACTAAACAATGTAGTAATTCTATGATATAAAAATTGATCCCCATAATTTAGTCCTTAGGCTTTATGGTGGTTCGCAACTACCACAAAGGCTCCTTACCCACCTAGATGTCTTGCATGGAGCTTACAGCTTTTTCTACTCTTTATTTTTTTTTATACTTGTGAGAGGAATTAAATAATTTCCAAAGGAATATATTTTTAGTCCTCTTACATCAAAATTTTGGTACGGCATTGCTTAAAATATTAGCAAGACTTAAGCATGGAAACTTTGTAAATTATGATTTCCCGTATTTTTTTTCCACTTCTTTCTTTCTCAACTTTATCTTATTTTGACTAATTCAATTTCTTATCCTGAAAATTTAATTTGATTCTGTTTTACTAATTTCAATTTTTATCTTGATTCAATTTATGATTTATTTTTGCTACAATTGATTTTATGGTACCATCGTGTGGTCCAATTCGTTAATATATACCCTGACATTACTAATTTAATTTTCTTGGTTAGTGTTTTAATTTTGTTAAGCAACATTCAGTTGCTAATAGTATAAGTTTTAGTAGTAAATTAGTGGATTTGCAAGACACAAGGGATTGAATGTTAATTTTGTCATTGTTATTGTTTTCATTGAATTATGTGTAGAAATTTTGAATAATATTAAGGAATTTCATTTTTCACCAATCTATAACGGTAATGGACCAGTATTATATCATTTTAGGGGAATATTTAGAAGCTGATGATTATGTATTTTTTATATTGAATGCACTTGTACTTTTATGCCTGGGTTAATTATACACTCGTATTTTAAAAAATTGTCTATTTGTACTATATAATCTATTCATTTGTAACCTTTTGTCCATCCCAATACTAGCGGCTGACGATTAACTAATCCCTCGTGGCATGTTATTTCTGCATTTTCCTTACACGTCGTTAAAAAATAAAAGCTAGTGGAAAGGAAGAAAAAAAATAAATTCAAAAACAAAATGTAGCTCGATTTTCCTTACAGAGCACGGTGTATCGTACAATTTTTCTCGTTTTAGGATTTTGGTTTTTCAATTTCGCATTGTTTTACATTTGCAACCAGATATAGTTCTCTCCTTCTGTGGCCCAAAGAGATCTGCATGCAAAGAAAATGCCCCTTGTCATTAACTAACATGGAATTTCTTTCTGTTAGGGTTGGGATTGATGGAAGAACGAGATTCAACCCATTTGTACCATACAGGTATACGAGTGAAACAATTTATTTTTTACAAGCATAAGAGTGAGCCAAGTTATACAATAGAAGTGTATCTTTGAACAAAAAACAACACAACTATATATTAAACCCGTGTATAAAAATACTAGTGCGCTCAACCCCGAAAAGCCTATTCTGATGCACATGCCTACTAAAAAACATCATACCATAATGAGGTCGTAGTAAATTTTTGGGAAAACGAAAAAGAATTGAGCAGTGCCTTCCTCATATTGTACGAGCAATGATTTCTTTTAGACAATATGGTAACAACAAATAAAAATGCACTATCGTGGATGTGACTTGGTTCTGCTTAAGCGAGGCCTCGCGCTTGAGTCCTCGAGTACCCAAACATCCCAATATGGAGGCCCGTCCACCATAACCCGGCCTAGATCTGGATTACTCGGGGTAAAGCTCCGAATATCGAAAGGGAAATAAAAATAATGACTAGCAATGAGCTCTAAGTCAACGAACTTTGCAACAATTTGGATGCCGAAGGGATTGCAGCCTCAATTCCGTCATATAAACAAAAAACCAATAGTATGGAATTGGGGGTTTTGATATTATAATGCACTTCGTATCAATTCTGATTTTTTTTTGTTTTTTCCCTATGTATGCTTGATTCCTTTAGCCTTGTCGATCCTCCCCACTTTACATTTATTCGTTACTTGAAGAGTACATTGTGATGAATAGTGACAAATCCGTCGGAACTACTTAGCATTGCATTTAGATTAGGATGCTTTCACCGTTTACGATCTATAATTCTTCGTTTACGATCTATAATTCTTTGCTTGTTACCGCATGTTTCGTGACAGCTATAATGTGTGTCAATCTTTTTCGTTTTTCCATAATAATTTAGTTTTTTATGTTTTACAGTCACACAATTAATTGCCACTTCCTTATTTCTAAATTAGGTATGTATTTTTAAAATATGCTATAATTCATTTCCCACAAAAAATTAGACGGCTGGGAGGATTATCAATTTGTTTTACAGGTTTTACCAATTTTACTGATTCCTCTATCCATTCTATTATTTTCGCAAAATAATATCTTAAGGTGTTAAAAGATATTACTATTACTAATTTACTACTTGATATTTCCACGACAATAAAGTTGCAACACAAAAATTATTTTTGAAGCTATTTTTTAATTCAATAATCAAATCCAATGACTGTGAATTGTTTCCCATGCTAAAATACTATGAAGGAAAACTATTTTATAATAATATCCTATAGTGTGCTGAAATAAAAGTATATAATATAAACAACTGCAAAGAATAAAGTACCATTAGAAATTTAGAATTGGGCGAGAGAGAATGTTGAGAAAAAGCGAGAAAGAGAAGCACGTAACTTGGTGCAATGGACGAGGAAAATGGGCAGCGGGGATATTCCTCCCGAAAAACAACCATATTTTGTTACACTAGTTGCATAATACGTAGACATTAAACTCAACAATACACACATGCTATGGGGACACAGACCCCTGCAGATTTACACGACAAGCACTGCCACGAACGTAACTGCAATAATTACTATGAATCCATCTAACTAACATATTCTTATAAAATCTTAAAATTCATTTTGCCCCGTCAACCTCCACCAGTAAATCCGTTGATTTCTCCACAAGTCCCATTATCAAAGTCATCCTTGGCCAACCCATTACGATATAATCTCCGTATGCCTCGAAGTCCAACACTATATAACGTGAACCCACCACTTGTACCACCACATCATTCCTATAACAAACCAGTAACAATCAACCACCACAGTGTTTTTGAAATGGAGCGAAGGTCTGGTTTTTACTGTGTTTTCCTTCCCCTCCTCCTGCTCTGTCTCCTCTCAGCAGTAGTGACAATTGAAGGGGGGGATGGGCGCCTATAAAGGATGTGGAAGACCCGCACGTGAGAGAGGTAGCGCAGTATGTGGTGAGCGAGCATGGTAGGTTGAAGCACCTCCAGTTGAAGCTGGACAAAGTTGTAGAAGGGGAGACCCAGAAGGATTCAAGCATCACATACCGCCTCGTGTTGACCGTGGAGGAGAAGGGAGCAGATACCAAAGACTACACAGTTGTTGTTGTTGAGGAGAATGCAAAACTGCATCTAAAATCTTTTAAAAAGGTTGTGATTAAGAGTGAGAGTAGTCACAGGGCAATGTGATCAATGAATCGTTTTTCGTGCTTGCAATTATAATTTTATAATAACATGTATGTGTATGAAACTTTTGGACTCAAAATTGTTTATCATAGTTATAATAAATAAAAAACTCTTCGTATTATATGACTAAACAATGTAGTAATTCTATGATATAAAAATTGTTCCCCACCATTTAGTCCTTACGCTTTATGGTGGTCGCAACTACCACAAAGGCTCCTTACCCACCTAGATGTCTTGCATGGAGCTTACGGCTTTTTCTACTCTTTATCTTTTTTATACTAGTGAGAGGAAATAATTAATTTCTAGAGGAATATACTTTTAGTCCTCTTACATCAAAATTTTGGTACGGCATTGCTTAAAATATTAGCAAAACTTAAGCATGGAAACTTTGTAAATTATGATTTCCCGAATTTTTTTTCACTCCTTTCTTTCTCAACTTTATCTTCTTTTGACTAATTCAATTTCTTATCGTGAAAATTTAATTTGATTCTGTTTTACTAATTTCAATTTTTATCCTGATTCAATTTATGATTTATTTTTGCTACAACTGACTTTATGGTACCATCCTATGGTCCAATTCGTTAATATATACCCTGACTTTACTAATTTAATTTTCTTGGTTAGTGTTTTATTTTTGTTAAGCAGCATTCAGTTGCTAACAGTATAAGTTTTAGTAGTAAATTAGTGGATTTGCAAGACACAAGGATTGAATGTTAATTTTTTTCATTGTTATTGTTTTCAACGAATTATGTGTAGAATTTTGAATAATATTAACGAATTTCATTTTTCACCAATTTATAACGGTAATGAACCAGTATTATATTTTTTGGGGGGAATATTTAGAAGCTGATGATTATGTATTTTTTATATTGAATGCACTTGTACTTTTATGCCTGGGTTAATTATACACTCGTATTTTTAAAAATTATCTACTTGTACTATATAATTTATTCATTTGTAACCTTTTGTCCATCCCAATACTAGCGGCAGACGATTAACTAATCCCTCGTGGCATGTTATTTCTGCATTTTCTTTACACGTTGTTAAAAAATAAATGCTAGTGGAAAGAAAGAAAAAAAATAATGTCAAAAACAAAATGTAGCTCAATTTTCGTTATAAAGCACGGTGTATCGTACAATTTTTCTCGTTTTAGGATTTTTGTTTTTCAATTTCGCAATATTTTACATTTGCAACCACATATAGTTCTCTCCACCTATGGCCAAAGAAATCTGCATGCAAAGAAAATGCCTCTTGTCATTAACTAACATGGAATTTCTTTCTGTTAGGGTTGGGATTGATGGATGAACGAGATTCAACCCATTTGTACCATACAGGTATACGATTGAAACAATTTATTTTTTACAAGCATAAGAGTGAGCCAAATGTACAATAGAAGTGTATCTTTGAACAAAAAACAACACAACTATATATTTAACCCGTGTATAAAAATACTAGTGCGCTCAACCCCAAAAAGCTGATTCTAATGCACATACCTACTAAAAAACATCATACCATAATGAGGTCGTAGTAATTTTTTGGGAAAACGAGAAAGGTTTGAACAGTGCCTTCCTCATATTGTACGTGCAATGATTTCTTTTAGACAATATGGTAACAATAAACAAAAATGCACTGTGGTGGATGTGACTTGGTTCCGCTTAAGCGAGGCCTCGGGCTCCAGTCCTCGAGTACCCAAACATCCCAATATGGAGGCCCATCCACCATAATCCGGCCAACATCTGGATTACTCGGGGTAAAGCTCCGAATATCGAAAGGGAAATAAAAGTAATAACTTGAAATGAGCTCCAAGTCAACGAACTTTGCAACAATTTGGATGCCGAAGGGATTGCAGCCTCAATTCCGTCATATAAACAAAAAACCAATAGTATGAAATTGGGGGTTTTGATATTATAATGCACTTCGTATCAATTCTGATTTTTTTTTTGTTTTTTCCTATGTATCCTTGATTCCTTTAGCCTTGTCCATCCTCTCCACTTTACATTTATTCGTTACTTGAATAGTACATTGTGATGAATAGTGACAAATCAGTCAGAACTACTTAGCATTGCATTTAGAATAGGACGCTTTCACCCTTTCCGATCTATAATTCTTTGCTTGTTACTGCATGTTTCGTGACAGCTATATGTGTGTCATGCTTTTTCGTTTTTCCATAATAACTTAGTTTTTTATGTTTTACAGTCACACAATTAATTGCCACTTCCTTATTTCTAAATTAGGTATGTATTTTTCAATTATGCTTTAATTTGTTTTATAGGTTTTACCTATTTTACTGATTCCTCTATCCATTCTATTATTTTCGCAAAATAATTTCTTGAGGTGTTAAAAGATATTACTATTACTAATTTACTACTTATATTGGCTTGTTTAATTGACGAGTGCCACGATAAAAAAAATTTCCATGACAACAAAGTTGCAACACAAAAATTATTTTTGAAGCTATTTTTTTATTCAATAATCAAATCGAATGACTGTGAATTGTTTCCCATGCTAGAATACTATGAAGGAAAACTATTTACAATAATATCCTTTAGTGTGCTGAAATAAATGTATATAATATCAACAATTGCAAAGAAATAAAGTACCATTAGAAATTTAGAATATGGGGAAAGAGAATGTTGAGAAAAAGCGAGAAAGAGAAGCACGTAACTTGGTGAAATGGACGCGGAAGATGGGCGGTTGGGATATTCCAGCCGAAAAACAACCATATTTTGTTACACTAGTTGCATAATACGTAGACATTAAACTCAACAATAAACACATGCTATGAGGACACAGACCCATGCAGATTTACACGGCAAGCACTGCCACGCACGTTACTGCAATAGTTACTATATATCCATGTAACTAACATATTCTTATAAAATCTTAAAATTCATTTTGCCCCGTCAACCTCCACCAGTAAATCTGTTGATTTCTCCTCAAGTCCCATTATCAAAGTCATCCTTGGCCAACCCATTACGATATAATCTCCGTATGCCTTGAAGTCCAACACTATATAACGTGAACCCACCACCTGTACCACCACATCATTCCCGTAACAAACCAGTAACAATCAACCACCACAGTGTTTTTGAAATGGCGCGAAGGTCTAGTTTTTGCCGTGTTTTCCTTCCCATCCTCGTGCTTTGTCTCCTCTCAGCAGTAGTGACAATTGATGCTGGGGATGGGCGCCTATAATGGATGTGGAAGACCCGCACGTGAGAGAGGTAGCGCAGTATGCGGTGAGCGAGCATGGTAGGTTGAAGCACCTCCAATTGAAGCTGGACAAAGTTGTAGAAGGGGAGACCCAGAAGGATACAGGCATCACTTACCGCCTCGTGTTGACCGTGGAGGAGAAGGGAGCAGATACCAAAGACTACACAGTTGTTGTTGCTGAGGAGAATGCAAAACTGCATCTAAAATCTTTTAAAAAGGTTGTGATTAAGAGTGAGAGTAGTCAGAGGGCAATGTGATCAATGAATCGTTTTTTGTGCTTGCAATTATATTTTTATAATAACATGTATGTGTATGAAACTTTTGGACTCAAAATTGTTTATCATAGTTATAATGAATAAAAAAATTTTCGTATTATATAACTAAAAAATGTAGTAATTCTATGATATAAAAATTGTTCCCCACAATTTAATCCTTACGCTTTATGGTGTTTCGCAACTACCACAAAGGCTCCTTACCCACCTAGATGTCTTGCATTGAGCTTACAGCTTTTTCTACTCTTTATTTTTTTTATACTTGTGAGAGGAATTAAATAATTTCCAAAGGAATATACTTTTAGTCCTCTTACATCAAAATTTTGGTACGGCATTGCTTAAAATATTAGCAAGACTTAAGCATGGAAACTTTGTAAATTATGATTTCCCGTTTTTTTTCCACTTCTTTCTTTCTCAACTTTATCTTCTTTTGACTAATTCAATTTCTTATCCTGAAAATTTGATTTGTTTCTGTTTTACTAATTTCAATTTTTATCCTGATTCAATTTATGATTTATTTTTGCTACAATTGATTTTATGGTACCATCTTGTGGTCCAATTCGTTATTATATACCCTGACATTACTAATTTAATTTTCTTGGTTAGTGTTTTAATTTTGTTGAGCAACATTCAGTTGCTAACAGTATAAATTTTAGTAGTAAATTAGTGGATTTGCAAGACACAAGGGATTGAATGTTAATTTTGTCATTGTTATTGTTTTCAATGAATTATGTGTAGAAATTTTGAATAATATTAACGAATTTCATTTTTCACCAATTTATAACGGTAATGAAACAGTATTATATCATTTTTGGGGGAATATTTAGAAGCTGATCGTTATGTATTTTTTATATTGAATGCACTTGTACTTTTATGCCTGGGTTAATTATATACTCGAATTTAAAAAATTGTCTACTTGTACTATATAATTTATTCATTTGTATCCTTTTGTCCATCCCAATACTAGCGGCAGACGATTAACTAATCCCTCGTGGCATGTTATTTCTGCATTTTCTTTACACATCTTTGAAAAATAAAAGCTAGTGGAAAGGAAGAAAAAAAAAATAATGTCAAAAACAAAATGTAGCTCAATTTTCGTTACAAAGCACGGTGTATCGTACAATTTTTCTCGTTTTAGGATTTTGGTTTTTCAATTTCGCAATGTTTTACATTTGCAACCACATATAGTTCTCTCCATCTGTGGCCCAAAGAGATCTGCGTGCAAAGAAAATGCCTCTTGTCATTAACTAATATGGAATTTCTTTCTGTTAGGGTTGGGATTGATGGAAGAACGAGATTCAACCCATTTGTACCATACAGGAATACGATTGAAACATTTTATTTTTTACAAGCATAAGAGTGAGCCAAGTTATACAATAGAAGTGTATCTTTGAACAAAAAACAACACAACTATATATTTAACCCAAGTATAAAAATACTAGTGCGCTCAATCCCAAAAAGCCAATTCAGATGCACATACTTACTAAAAAACATCATACCATAATGAGGTTGTAGTAAATTTTTTGGAAAACGAAAATTTTTTTTTTTCTTTGATGCTAGTCGAGAGTTTTTATTAAGTATGAAAAATATATACAAAGAATGGGAAAATGTGGGCAATAAACCTAGCATGTCACAACGCCATACAGAAAGGGTCTACACCCTCTTCAAGCTGAAAAACCTATTCTTACGGGTTTGCCTGAACTCCAACACCTAAAGGGCTCAGGTGACACTAGAATTGCACCCGCCCCATACGGAAATGACGGATGAAGAACCTTAAACCATGATGATGCCCGTGAACAGTGCCTTCCTCATATTGTACGCGCAATGATTTCTTTTAGACAATATGGTAACAACAAAAAAAAATGCACTATCGTGGATGTGACTTGGTTTCGCTTAAGCGAGGCCTCGGGCTCGAGTCATCGAGTACCCAAGCATCCCATTATGGAGGCCCATCCACCATAACCCGGCCTAGATTTGGATTACTAGGGGTAAAGCTCCGAATATCGAAAGGGAAATAAAAATAATAACTAGCAATGAGCTCTAAGTCAACGAACTTTGCAACAATTTGGATGCCAAAGGGATTACAGCCTCAATTCCGTCATATAAAAAAAAAACCAATAGTATGGAATTGGGGGTTTTGATATTATACTGCACTTCGTACCAATTCTGATTTTTTTTTGTTTTTTCCTATGTATCCTTGATTCCTTTAGCCTTGTCCATCCTCTCCACTTTACATTTATTCGTTACTTGAATAGTACATTGTGATGAATAGTGACAAATCCGTCGGAACTACTTAGCATTGCATTTAGATTAGGACGCTTTGACCGTTTCCGTTCTATAATTCTTTGCTTGTTACCGCATGTTTCGTGACAGCTATAATGTGTGTCAGTCTTTTTCGTTTTTCCATAATAATTTAGTTTTTTATGTTTTACAGTCACACAATTAATTGCCACTTCCTTATTTCTAAATTAGGTATGTATTTTTAAAATATGCTTTAATTCATTTCCCACAAAAAAAATTAAACGACTGGGAGGATTATCAATCTGTTTTACAAGTCTTACCAATTTTACTGATTCCTCTATCCATTCTATTATTTTCGCAAAATAATTTCTTGAGGTGTTAAAAGATATTACTATTACTAATTTACTACTTATATTGGCTTGTTTAATTGACGAGTGCCACGATAAAAAAAATTTCCATGACAGTAAAGTTGCAACACAAAAATTATTTTTGAAGCTATTTTTTTATTCAATAATCAAATCCAATGACTGTGAATTGTTTCCCATGCTAAAATACTATGAAGGAAAACTATTTATAATAATATCCTTTAGTGTGCTGAAATAAATGTATATAATATCAACAATTGCAAAGAAATAAAGTACCATTAGAAATTTAGAATATGGGGAAAGAGAATGTTGAGAAAAAGCGAGAAAGAGAAGCACGTAACTTGGTGAAATGGACGGGGAAGATGGGCTGTTGGGATATTCCAGCCGAAAAATAACCATATTTTGTTACACTAGTTGCATAATACGTAGACATTAAACTCAACAATAAACACATGCTATGAGGACACAGACCCATGCAGATTTACACGGCAAGCATTGCCACGCACGTTACTGCAATAGTTACTATATATCCATCTAACTAACATATTCTTATAAATTCTTAAAATTCATACTGCCCCGTCAACCTCCACCAGTAAATCTGTTGATTTCTCCGCAAGTCCCATTATCAAAGTCATCCTAGGCCAACCCATTACGATATAATCTCTGTAAGCCTCGAAGTCCAACACTATATAACGTGAACCCACCACTTGTACCACCACATCATTCCTATAACAAACCAGTAACAATCAACTACCACAGTGTTTTTGAAATGGAGCAAAGGTCTGGTTTTTACTGTGTTTTCCTTCCCCCCCTCATGCTCTGTCTCCTCTCAGCAGTAGTGATAATTGAAGCGGGGGGATGGGCGCCTATAAAGGATGTGGAAGACCCGCACGTGAGAGAGGTAGCGCAGTATGTAGTGAGCGAGCATGGTAGGTTGAAGCACCTCCAGTTGAAGCTGGACAAAGTTGTAGAAGGGGAGACCCCGAAGGATTCAGGCATCACATACCGCCTCGTGTTGACCGTGGAGGAGAAGGAAGCAGATACCAAAGGCTACACAGTTGTTGTTGTTGAGGAGAATGCAAAACTCCATCTAAATTCTTTTAAAAATGTTGTAATTAAGAGTGAGAGTAGTCACAGGGCAATGTGATCAATGAATCATTTTTCGTGCTTGCAAATATATTTTTATAATAACGTGTATGTGTATGAAACTTTTGGACTCAAAATTGTTTATCATAGTTATAATGAATAAAAAACTTTTCGTATTATATAACTAAACAATGTAGTAATTGAAGCGCCCCGACCCGTATTTACCGAACATAGTAAACACGTGCCAAAACTATTCTTATTGATAGGGAATATAGTACAACTCACAAGTATTTTACAACAGTAATCCATATTATACAATTGTCACCCATACTCGGGGACCATTATTCAGCAGTACACAGCTCACATTATATAACAATAACAGAGAAAAGAGCAAGCAATCTCAGCAGCGGAATTATAACACAGCATCACATGCAATAGAACAGCAGCGGAAGACTTTATGCACATGCAGCGGGGTATGGATCCGGAGTCAGGTGGAGAAGAAAGCAGCAGCCATCGCACGTCGTACCTGATCTACGAAACAACTAAACCTACGGGATGAAACCCCGCAGGCGAGGGGTGAGTCCGAAGTGCTCACCGACGAAGGATAAACAGAGATATGTTGTCAACCGTAATACTTCCAAGGTAAACACAGACAAACACATCACAAAGTCTCTTCCAAATCACAACTGAGCCAAGACCAAAAGAATATTTATTATTATTATTACCAATTTTATCTTCCGGGCCCTGCACTGGACATGCTAGGGTCGTACTTGGTTATTAACTAATTCTGGATGCCAGGCCAAATCACAATCCGGGATCAACATCCCAATAACAATAAATCCAGGATCAACATCCCAATAACAACATCATCCGAGATCAACACCCCCAACAACCAAACCAAACCGGCCATGACACCACAGAACTAGTCTCTAACCATCTGGTTGTACCACTATTTTCCACGTGACAATTATATCATCATCTCAAATTCAGTCCAGTTTCATTACTCTATCCTCAATTATCCAACTTTCCATTATTTCAAATTATTCCACAGACCAAACCAACAACAGACTCATAACGTCAATTAATCACAGTTAACAGTTCAGCATTATTCTCATCACAATATCCACAAGTCCAAACACAATCCAACAACAGCATCAACAATTTCCATAGCAATCAAATAACAGTCAATAATCATTTCAGCAGTTCAATCAAACAACAAAAAACACACACAATATTACGGGCACATATCCAAGGTTATCCATCCTCACCTTAGCCGATTATCAGTTATGGAAGTGTCCAACAGACTCCAAGTCCGGTTCCTCAGGTTTCTTCTCGTTATCAACTCCTATACAATCAAATAATATGCACACATAAGTGATATGCAATGTCATGCTAATACTGTATACCGTAAATTAAATACAAACTCGTCTCGGTTACTTCCCCGGGTTATTTCTCCATTATCATCATAATTCACCATTTATTTTCAAGTGTCAAAATACCATACTATACTTATACCTATACCCGGATATTATTCCGGTACATTACTTCTTTGATAATACCCTTTCCATATTTATTTTCCTCCAAAATAATTATTTACCATATATAATATACTTTTCCCAAAAATATATCTTCTACCAATTATTTTTATTTCCCAAATTATTCTATTGTTATACTTATTTCCCAAAATATTATTTCCTTCCCAGAATTATTTTCCTTCCATAATTATATTTTTTTTTCAAATTATATTTTCTTTTTTTTTAAAACCTTGTCTGGGCCAAATAGTGCTAGCCCAACCCATTGCATAGGCCCAACCAAACCTCCAAATAGGAGCCTGGTTACAGGCCCATGCGATAGGCCCAGCTGCACACCAGCCCACCCAAGTCAGCCCAGCAATCCTAGCCCAACTAAACACATCCATTAAGCGCGGGTCGACCCGACCCGTGACCCAACCAAACGGGTCCCGTCTTCCTCACCTCAACTCAAGGCGGCGCGACGGCGGGGAGCAAGGAACGAGGCAGGTGGGCGGTGCAGGCGAGAGCGGCGAAGCTCTGGTCGTGGGGAAGGTGGCGGTGCGAGGGCGAGTTGCAGCGATGGCATCTCGGGCGGCGTCGGTGTGGGTTGACGCACGTGGGGAGGGAAACGGTACAGCAAGAGTGGTAGCCGGCAAGGGAAAAGGAGGAGAAGGAGAAGAGGGTGATGGCGACCGGAAAGGAGGAGAAAGTGGTGGTGGTGTTGTCGGTGGTGGTTGCTCGGCCGGTGGTTGGTGGTGGCGGTAGGAGAGGAAAAAGGTGAAGATGGAGTGTTGGGGTTGTTACCCAAACGGCACAGTTTTGTGTGTAGGTGTTTTTCTTTTTTTTTTTCTCTCTCTCTTTTCCTGGTTGGGTTTGTTTTTTGGTGTACTGGGTTTTGCAGAAACAACGAGAAAGAGTTGGGTTTTGGGGTCTGCAGAGGAAGAGGAGAAACTGGGTAGTGGTGTTGAAGAGCTTTTGCAGAGAAAGATGGTAAGGCAGGAAAATCAAGGCATGCAATGCAGAATAATGGTTAAGCACGGGCAGGGTACTGGCTTCTCACGGGTTAGACAATCCATTCACATGCTTCACAGGAGAAAGGGGCGGCTGCCTCAACAGTGTGCAGCATGTGAAGCGGGTTCTGTCCGGACCAGAAAAAAACTAATGTACCCCCTTGACTTTATTTCTGGCCCGATAACTCGGGGTTAAACCTGACTTTTCTGAAGATTCCTGGACCCCAAAAATTCCAACTTTGGTCCGAAAAATCCGCAGAAAAATCCGAACGTGGGACAGGGCTCGGTTTCGAAATCCGATGTACAAATTACCATAAATTAATTACCCAAGATTAATTTTAATGGTAAATAACGGTAAAATAAATTTTTACGGTACCGGTAAAAACGTAAAAAATTACCCGGGCTGTTACAGTAATTCTATGATATAAAAATTGTTCCCCACAATTTAGTCCTTATGCTTTATGGTGGTCGCAACTACCACAAAGGCTCCTTACCCACCTAGATGTCTTGCATGGACCTTACAGCTTTTTCTACTCTTTATTTTTTTTATATTTGTGAGAGGAATTAAATAATTTCCAAAGGAATATACTTTTAGTCCTCTTACATCAAAATTTTGGTACGGCATTGCTTAAAATATTAGCAAGACTTAAGCCTGAAAACTTTGAAAATTATGATTTCCAGTATTTTTTTCCACTTCTTTCTTTCTCAACTTTATCTTATTTTGACTAATTCAATTTCTTATCCTGAAAATTTAATTTGATTCTGTTTTACTAATTTCAATTTTTATCCTGATTCAATTTATGATTTATTTTTGCTACAATTGACTTTATGGTACCATCGTGTGGTCCAATTCGTTAATATATACCCTGACATTACTAATTTAATTTTCTTGGTTAGTGTTTTAATTTTGTTAAGCAACATTCAGTTGCTAGCAGTATAAGTTTTAGTAGTAAATTAGTGGATTTGCAAGACACAAGGGATTGAATGTTAATTTTGTCATTGTTATTGTTTTCAATGAATTATGTGTAGAAATTTTGAATAATATTAACGAATTTCATTTTTCACCAATTTATAATGGTAATGAACCAGTATTATATCATTTTTTGGGAAATATTTAGAAGCTGATGATTATGTATTTTTTATATTGAATGCACTTGTACTTTTATGACTGGGTTAATTATACACTCGAATATTAAAAAATTGTCTACTTGTACTATATAATTTATTCATTTGTAACCTTTTGTCCATCCCAATACTAGCGGCAGACGATTAACTAATCCCTCGTGGCATGTTATTTTTGCATTTTTTTTACACATCGTTAAAAAATAAAAGCTAGGGGAAAGGAAGAAAAAAAAATAAAGTCAAAAAGAAAATGTAGCTCAATTTTCCTTACAAAGCACGGTGTATCATACAATTTTTCTCGTTTTAGGATTTTGGTTTTTCCATTTCGCAATGTTTTACATTTGCAACCACATATAGTTCTCTCCATCTGTGGCTCAAAGAGATCTGCGTGCAAAGAAAATGCCTCTTGTCATTAACTAACATGGAATTTCTTTCTGTTAGGGTTGGGATTGATGGAAGAACGAGATTCAACCCATTTGTACCATACAGGTATACGATTGAAACAATTTATTTTTTGCAAGCATAAGAGTGAGTCAAGTTATACAATAGAAGTGTATCTTTGAACAAAAAACAACACAACTATATATTTAACCCGCGTATAACAATACTAGTGCGCTCAACCCCAAAAAGCCGATTCTGATGCACATACCTACTAGAAAACATCATACCATAATGAGGTTGTAGTTAAGTTTTGGGAAAACGAAAAAGATTTCAACAGTGCCTTCCTCATATTGTACACGCAATGATTTCTTTTAGACAATATGGTAACAACAAATAAAAATGCACTATCGTGGGTGTGACTTGGTTCCGCGTAAGCGAGGCCTCGGGCTCGAGTCCTCGAGTACCCAAACATCCCAATATGCAGGCCCATTGAAGCGCCCCGACCCGTATTTACCGTACACAGTAAACACAGGCCGGAACTGTGACAACCCAGCCCAACAAGGCCTAGCATACAGTGTATATCACAATAACTCGGGCTCAACAGCCCATAATAAAACATCGATAATATCTCAACACGGCCCTATGGCCCAACAATAATAAAAAAACATGCACAGCGGAAGACTTTAATTAACTAACACTGTATGCGACACATGCAATCTATGGATCCAAGCCCGTCCGAGGGAAACGTCGTAGCCTGTCTGGATTGCACCAAGCCTGTACAACAACATCTCATCCTACGGGATGAAACCCCGCAGGCGAGGGGTGAGTCCGAAACGCTCACCGACGAAAGATAAACAGTGATATATTCAACCATAACACTTTCGAAATAAACACAACGATCACATCAATAAACATAACCAAACACATCACAAGGAAACTGCCTTAGCAACTAACACATACTACACGTCAGATGAAACTACACACACAACACGACAGAGGAATCTAAACCGAACAACGCATCAAGGAATCTAACACAACCAACACGTCAAAGAAATCTCACTAATTCACATCAAAGCCAAGACCCAAAGATTACTTATTAGTTTTTATTACCAATTTTATCTTCCGGGCCCCGTCACTGGACAAGCTAGGGTCGTACCTGGTTATTAACTAATTCTGGATGCCAGGCCCCACCACAATCCGGGATCAACATCCCCATATCTCAAATCCGGGATCAACATCCCAATATCTCAAATCCGGGGTCAACACCCCAATTATCCACATTGACCAGTTCATCATTATTCTCAACACAGTATCACAATTCCAAAATCACAGTCTAACATCATCATCAATATTCCTCAGGTTAATCCACAATCACATTCGATCAACAACCTCATGTCACCAATTATTCACAAATAGCAGTTCAACAATATTTCCAATACAACATACACAGGTCTAACACGATTCAACAACAATAACAACATCAACAATTCCATAGTAATCAAGTAACAGTCAACAGTCATTCCAGCAAATCAAACAAACAACAAAATACACACACAGCATTACGGGCACATATCAAGGTTTATCCATCCTCACCTGGTATGCCTCTGAAACTGTTATCCGATCAACCTTGATACCCTATATCATGTCAACACATACAATCACTTATAATGCACATCTAAGAGTGCAATGCATGAGATTAATTTATTATTCGGCTTATCTACAATTAACATCGTTATCGTCGTTCCAAAATCGTCTCCATTAAACAATGCTTTTACGGCTGTAAAGTAATTATTAACCCGTATAACACTCGTGGTCTATATAATAATATGGAGTAAATAGTATTCCTTAGAGCAATTTCTCCCGTTAAAATAATATTAATAAATGCGTATTCACTTGGTAAACATTAGTTGTAAATTAATAGAAGCTATGAATACGTCAAATGGACATACAAATAATATATCCGGTGATTATATTATTAATAGGAATAATACCATCAGTATTAAGTTAACATAGCTGGTACATGGTATAAATATAATTTTAGCATAACGTTGTAGAAACTTATATTTATAAATACGTAAAAACTATTATAATCGATAACCTTATGCTCGGCAAGTGTATTATTGATACAATAACTCATTTAATAATTTAATAGGGTAAAACTCATACATATCATAATTAGTATAGCTTATAATGATTAAATAGATAAATTTATTCGGCATAATGTAACGAATGTTTAATATCTATCATCACAGCAATACGATTATTACGTTAACAATTCACATCTTGTATATAATAATACTTAAAATGTTGAGTACTAGACCCATCAGAAGGTGTAGTAAATCGGCCATTTGTGAAAGAATTATAGAATAATTTATGCGGGTTATATACATTGGATTTTAGTGTTCTCGAAAATAATTATCGTTCTCGTTCCATAATTTAAATCGTTATCCGCTTAATTATATATTACATCCTCGTTTAAACTTATCCCACGGTTTCGTTATTAGGTTCGTTAAACGCGTGTATGTCACGGTATGATGGGCCTCCGCACGTTCGGCCCGTTTCCGAGTCCGTGTGCAACCGAGCCCAAACCCGTGCCAAGGTATAATGTGAGTCCAAGAAATTACCCAAAGTCCGTTTCCGGGCTCGCCGGAAAAATCCCGAGGTTTCGTCGGAATAAACCCGAGACTGCCGGATTCCGGCGAACACTGTTCACCACGGCAGCACCGTCTCTGTTACTGTTCACCCAGCAGCAAAATAACGCCATTCCACTGCCACTACTGCAGTGACAACCACGCACACCATACCCTCGGCTACCCTCCAGTTCCCGGAGCACCACCAAACTACTGCATCCATTAACCAAAACAGCAAAACTCAGGTCCACAGAATCATCAACAGCATCATACCCGCAACTTCCCCCCCCCCCTCCCCGGCAACAACCCAACAACAACCAAACGGACACGATTAGCCAATCCAACCGAATAGATTGTAGGAAGAGGAAGAAAGCAAGGGGAGAAGGGAGAGGATTGTTTTTGGGTCTTACCCACACATCACGTGGCAGACGACGGCGAGTAGCAGGAGAAGAGGAGGGTGTGGCGGCGACTGGTTGAGAGGAAAGGATGAGAGCGGCGGCGTCTTGGGCAGCAGATCGGAGGCGAGGCGACGGTGAAGGGTGGGGTCGACGGCTGCAAGAGACGCCCTTGGCAGCGACGGCTCTGGCGGCAACAGGGGAAGAAATGACGGCGGGGCGCGATGCTGGTGGGAGGAGGACGGCGGCGCAACGCGAGGAGGGAAGAGGAACAGGGCGGCGAGGACGATCGAGTCTGGTGGAAGGGACGAGGCGGCTCTCCTTGTCTGGACGGCGACGATTGTTGGTGAAGGGTGGCGGAGGATTGCAGAGAGGAGGAGGGAGGTGGCGGTCGGATTTGAGGGAAGCAGAGGAGAGTGAGATCGGGTCTTGGTTTCTGGGTGATGGCGGCACGGCTATTGTGGACAAGGGTGGTGGTGTCGGTGGTACAGGGGAGGAGAGGAGGAAGGAAGAAGGAAAGAGGAAGGGGATGGCGGCAGAGAAGGGAGAGGCAGGTGGAAAGAGTTGGAGAGGAAGAGAGGTGTTGATGACGAAGATGGTAGAGAGAGAGATGAGAAGAATCGGCAGAGGGAGGGGAAATAATGGAGAGGTAGGGAAGAAGACAAAGAAGAAAAGTGAGGAAGAGATGGGAGAGGGGTCGGCGGTCACGGGAAGAAAAAAAAATGGAGAAGAAAAGAAAAAGAGAAAGAAAAAGGAGAAGGAGAAAGAAGGAAAGGAAAGAATAAGAAAGAAGAACGGTGGGGCCCGCGACTGAAGGAAAAACCGGGAAAGAGAAGAAACGTTGCCGGGAAAGAGGAAGAGGAAGGAAAAAGAAGGAAGAAGAGTGGCTCGGGCAACCAAATTCGGCCGGTCCGGATTCTCGCGTCGGAATCCCGTAAACGCAGGGATACTCCCTTTTTTCCGACAAATTCCGTCCCGAGTCCAAAAATACAACTTGGGCTCGGAAAATCCAATTAATCCTCCTGAACGTCGTCCAAGTCTCGGAACTGGAAACCGAGGCTCGGTTAGTTAGGAAGATACTCCCGAGCGCGGGAAAACTCTCGGTTTCGAAAAACGACTACCGATTTATCTCGAATTATTTACCCGGGATTAATTCAACAGTAAATCACGGTGAAACAATTTCTACAGTCCCAGTAAAAATCAAAAATTTTACCCGGGCTGTTACAGTCTACCCACCATAACCCGGCCTAGATCTGGATTACTCGGGAAAAAGCTCCGAATATCGAAAGGGAAATAAAAATAGTAACTAGCAATGAGCTTTAAGTCAACGAACTTTGCAACAATTTGGATGCCGAAGGGATTGCAGCCTCAATTCCGTCATATGAAAAAAAAACCAATAGTATGGAATTGGGGGTTTTGATATTATAATGCACTTCGTATCAATTCTGATTTTTTTTTTGTTTTTTTCCTATGTATGCTTGATTCCTATAGCCTTGTCGATCCTCTCCACTTTACATTTATTCGTTACTTGAATAGTACATTGTGATGAATAGTGACAAATCCGTCGGAATTACTTAGCATTGCATTTAGATTAGGACGCTTTGACCGTTTCCGATCTATAATTCTTTGCTTGTTACCGCATGTTTCGTGACAGCTATAATGTGTGTCAATCTTTTTCGTTTTTCCAAAATAATTTAGTTTTTTATGTTTTACAGTCACACAATTAATTGCCACTTCCTTATTTCTAAATTAGGTATGTATTTTTAAAATATACTTTAATTCCATTCCCACAAAAAATTAAATGGCTGGGAGGATTATCAATCTGCTTTACAGGTCTTACCAATTTTACTGATTCGTCTATCCATTCTATTATTTTCGCAAAATATTTCCTTAAGGTGTTAAAAGATATTACTATTACTAATTTACTACTTATATTGGCTTGTTTAATTGACGAGTGCCACGATAATAATATTTCCATGACAATAAAGTTGCAACACAAAAATTATTTTTGAAGCCATTTTTTTATTCAATAATCGAATCCAATGACTGTGAATTGTTTCCCATGCTAAAATACTATGAAGGAAAACTACTTTATAATAATATCCTTTAGTGTGCTGAAATAAAAGTATATAATATCAACAATTGCAAAGAATAAAGTACCATTAGAAATTTAGAATAGGGGCGAGAGAGAATGTTGAGAAAAAGCGAGAAAGAGAAGCACGTAACTTGGTGCAATGGACGAGGAAGATGGGCAAGTGGGACATTCCAGCCGAAAAACAACCATATTTTGTTACACTAGTTGCATAATACGTAGACAATAAACTCAACAATAAACACATGCTATGGGGACACATACCCATGCAGATTTACACGGTAAGCACTGTCACGAACGTAACTGCAATAATTACTATGAATCCATCTAACTAACATATTCTTATAAAATCTTAAAATTCATTTTGCCCCGTCAACCTCCGCCAGTAAATCCGTTGATTTCTCCGCAAGTCCCATTATCAATGTCTTCCTTGGCCAACCCATTACGATATATTCTCCGTATGCCTCGAAGTCCAACACTATATAACGTGAACCCACCACTTGTACCACCACATCATTCCTATAACAAACCAGTAACAATCAACCACCATAGTGTTTTTGTAATGGAGCGAAGGTCTGGTTTTTACTGTGTTTTCCTTCCCCTCCTCATGCTCTGTCTCCTCTCAGTAGTAGTGACAATTGAAGCGGGGGGATGGGCGCCTATAATGGATGTGGAAGACCCGCACGTGAGAGAGGTAGCGCAGTATGCGGTGAGCGAGCATGGTAGGTTGAAGCACCTCCAGTTAAAGCTGGACAAAGTTGTAGAAGGGGAGACCCAGAAGGATTCAGGCATCACATACCGCCTCATGTTGACCGTGGAGGAGAAGGGAGCAGATACCAAAGACTACACAGTTGTTGTTGTTGAGGAGAATGCAAAAATGCATCTAAAATCTTTTAAAAAGGTTGTAATTAAGAGTGAGAGTAGTCACAGGTCAATATGATCAATGAATCGTTTTTCGTGCTTGAAAAAATATTTTTATAATAACGTGTATGTGTATGAAACTTTTGGACTCAAAATTGTTTATCATAGTTATAATGAATAAAAAACTTTTCGTATTATATAACTAAACAATGTAGTAATTCCATGATATAAAAATTGTTCCCCACAATTTAGTCCTTAAGCTTTATGGTGGTCGCAACTACCACAAAGGCTCCTTACCCACCTTTGCAAGAATTTGGATGCCGAAGGGATTGCAGCCTTAATTCCGTCATATAAAAAAAAACAGTAGTATGGAATTGGGGGTTTTGATATTATAATGCACTTCGCATCAATTCACAATTTTTTTTTTCCTCTATGTATGCTTGATTCCTTTAGCCTTTTCGTTCTTCTCCACTTTACTTTTATTCGTTACTTGAATGATGCATTGTGATGAATAGTGACAAATCAATTGGGACTACTTAGCATTCCATTTAGATTAGGACGCTTTCACTATTTCTGATCTATAATTCTTTGCTTGTTACCGCATATTTCGTGACAGCTATAATGTGTGTGCATGCTTTTTTGTTTTTCCGTAATAACTTGTTTTTTATGTTTTACAATCACACAATTAATTGCCACTTCCTTATTTCTAAATTAGGTAATAAATCACACAATTAATATGCTTTTATTCACTTTCCACAAATAAATCAAACGGCTGGGAGGATTACACTTTCCACAAATAAAATGTGGATGTCGTTTCGTGGTCGGGGTTGTTTATGCCTCATGTATCTCATACTTTCGGTTTCCCGTGTGAGTTTGATAGAAACGGGGTGTGTCATGCCCCTTGCCTACATGCAGGCACATCATGCCCCTGGTTCGAATTTCTCGAGGTGGGGCATGATGCCCCCAGCATCATCTATTCATGGTTTCAAAAGGTGGGGTCTATCATGCCCTTGTTCACAATCATCCCGGGCATCCCAGCCCACAATCAAATAAATTTTACAGAAAACGTCAAGTAAATGGGCTTGTCACGCCCCTGGAATATTCATCAGTCAAGGTGGGGTAATGTGCCCCTAATCCCGGGTTATCAGAAATTAAGGTTCAATGGATCCTATGGGTGATTACTCAGTTCAAACAACAACTCTTATTATTCGGGACTCAAAAATATGCATACAGGGGTTTTATCTCGGAGAAAATGCCGTTCCGGGGCGCAGGCCTGCGAAAAATGAGGAGAGGGCCAAAAACAGGGGTGACGTTCATGTAGGAATGCATGCCAGAGCCGGGCGGTCATGCAGGGATGACCGCTAGGGCTGGGCGGTCTTCCCGCCATGACCGCCAGCTCCCTTGCGGGTTTAAAGCCCCCCTTTTTTGTCCTTCTCTCTTCTTTTATTTCACTCAAAAATATCCCCAAAACACCAAAACCTCCTAATTTTCTTACCCCCAAACACTCTAGAATTCTTCTCAAGCTCTCTCATTCCCATCCACGGCATCAACATCATCTAATCCCCCAAAATCGCGGGAAGACTCTATGAAGAAATATCGTCCAAAATCCAATCCGGAGGAGAATATGGATTTGTTGTTGAAATCCCCTGTAGACACTTCTCTACTCAACCCCACAAAGTCCAAGTAAGTGATTTTCAACACCAAAAATCCGTTGAATCCTCATTTTGATTGAATTTCGAGTTTATGCCCATATGTCCCTTGAATTCGAATTTATGTGATGCATGCTGTGTTTGATTGTTTAGAAATGCTCCTAAGAAGTTTATAATGCTTTCCCATATGCTCATTTCATGGATTAAACACAAGAAATCACGAATTGAAGTTTTGCCAAATTGGGGGTTTAGGGTTCTTGGCGAATTTCGATGGTTTTGGATGATTTCAGGTGTTGTTTTGTTGTTATGAATGTATATAATTGATGTTGGATGACTGGGTATTGATGCGCTTGTCCCAATTTTGGTCAATTTTGAACTTCATCGGGGCAGGTTTTGTGAATTTCTTGTGTTTTGACCCGTAAATAAAACTGTGTTTTGGTGCTAAAACTCATGATGTTAGCATGTAATCCCATCCCCATGATGCATGTCTTGATGTATGTGGTCTTGGTTTGGTTTTTCCGAGCCCGAGTTGGCGTGAGCATCGTCTTCTTTTGGTATATCTACACAGGATCCAAATGAACGACAGCGGAGCCAGGCCGGAGCTAATACTCACCATCTCATTCTAACGCATGTGAAAAAGAATAAGCCCGTCCAAGAGATCATCAAGAGAGTCGGCTTGTGGGATTTCTTCTGTACCTTTCGAGGGGACAGGGTAGACTTGCAGGTGGTATCAACTTTAGGCGAGAGATGGTGGGACACAACCAATACCTTCCACTTGGCCCGTGGGGAGATGACGATGACCCCTTCAGAATTCTCTCATATCACCGGACTACTATTCCGAGGCTGACCGGTTGTCTTCGATCAGCTGCTGGGCATTGAGCAATTTCAGGAGCTAGTGGGCCTCGCCCCTCGGTGGGCCTATCATGGTGAGGTATATCCCAAGTAGTTATAGGATGCCTTGCTAGACAGTCGATATTCTGAGACGGTGGAGCAGCGAGCTCGGGGCTTGATTTTGGTGAGCATGTGCAGGACTCTCATTGCATCTGGCAGTGACCGGGTTAGATGTGACTTGCTGGCATCACTTGTCCATCTGGACAAGCCACGAATTGACTGGGCCTCAGTGGGCTTTGCGAATGCCTATAGAGAGATGACTAACTTCTCTCGGGTTACCACCAAGTACTTCTACGGCTCAGCTTGGATCTGTGAGGTATGCCAATGATGTACTCTAAATATTAGCATTTTTAATGATGTTTTTCGGGTAAATGCATATTTTGGGGTCCGTACTATTTCAATTGTCCCTTTTAGGGGTCTGTACTAATTTTTGACTCTTTTATATGCCCATACTCTCTTATGTCGTTCCTTTTTGGGGTCTCGGTCAGCCCAGCAGCTGACGTGGGCTGCCCGGCTTAGGAGTGTAATACACGTGGCAGCACATGAAAGGCCTTTTACACAAGTGCTGACAAATGTACATATGGGCTCCACTTCCCCTTATTTTTTTTAAAAAAACCAATTTTCCTCATTTTTTTTTTCAATTTACATCTAACAAATTAATAAAATAAAAAATTCCCAATTAAAAACCCCTAAAACTAAACAAAACCCCTGATTGATTGATGAAAAAATTGTGTCGTTTTCTCATCGTCGTCTCTTTTTCACCTCCCTTCCCCAAACTTCCCTGTCCTCCTCTCCTTGCTGCCTCAACGGCTCCGCGACTGAGCTTACCCTCACCTTCCTCTCGCCTGCCTCCACGTCTCATTCCCTCTCCCTCTCTCTCTCTCAGCTGCTCTTCGGCGGCCTCCTCTCCACCGTCGCCGCCTTTGTCTCCTTCCTCCTCTTCATCCCCCACTGGATCGGATGGTCAAGGACTTCTTCGACCGCGCCGTCAAGGCCTTGGACCTCTGTAACGCCATCCGCGACAGGATTGAGCAGATCAGAGACTAGAAGAAATGCCATCCACCACCGACCACTGGATGCTCGGAGAAGGCCAGTTTCGCCGTGCCCGCAAGGCCCTCATCGATTTGTCCGTCTCCATGCTCGACGAGAAGGACTCCTCCTCCTCCTCCGCCTCCTCCATTGCCGTCCACTGCAACCGCTCCTTCAGCCGCCAGAACCCCTCCAAGGACCACCACCACCTCGTCGGCCATTTTTGGTCATTGTCTTGGAGCGTTTCGTGCTCCTCGTCCGCCGCTAGGCAGCTATAGGCCATCGAGAACAACTTCGTCGTCCCCAAAGGGAGCGAGGTGATTGCCACGAGTAGGGTTGCGGTGGCGGTGTCCAGTACTTATTTTTCCTCCTCTTGTTTTTTTCTTTGCCCCCTGCAAATTTTAATTTTTTTTGAATTAACATTTGTTATTTTTATTTTTCTTTTGGATAATTAATGTTTCATATTACAATTTGCTGGAGCAAATAAAGACTGTTGCCGATTCTGCTCGGAGGACGAGGAATACAGTGAGGAGAGGTAGGGACCTGTGGCCGTGGCGATGAACGGCAGCGATGCTGTATTGTTTGGCAACGGCGAACGACGATGCATTAACAGCTCAAGGAGGAGAAGGTGTGTTCCAGTACGAGGGAGATGGTGGACCAGAAGGCAATGATGATTCATCCCAGAAGCGCCTCATGCTCTTGGGACCCCTTGTCAATGGTGGTTTCTGTTGCAACGACGGCGACATACTGTTGGACGACAATGAGGAGATATGGGGCAGTGAAGAGATGGGGGAGAGAGAAGAGTTGCTTTTAGAGAGAGTGGCCTGACACATGTTTTTTTTGCCAAAATTGATTCCATTTTTATAATTCAAATCAGTTAATTATAAAATTTGCTAAAAAAATTTAAAGTCATTAAAAGTTAAAGAATTATGAAATTTATTTTTCTTTATTAATAAATTTAGAAAATAAAAATTCACTCAGAAAATATTTTACAATTTATTTTTTAAAGAAAATTAGAAGTGGGACCCACCATGTACAGTGTGCATGTGAAGTACGAGACTCATGAGTTGCCACGTGTCGAAAAATGCACGCGTGTGATGCACTCCCGAGCTGGTCAGCCACGTCAGCAGCTGGGCTGACCGAGACCCCAAAAAGGAACGACATAAGAGAGTATGGGCATATAAAAGGGTCAAAAATTAGTACAGACCCCTAAAAGGGACAATTGAAATAGTACAGACCCCAAAATATGCATTTACCCGATGGTTTTCAATGGCTTTTACTATATTTTCTATGTCAATTATGTGTATAATCTTTATATTATTGACTGTTTTTATGCATTATGTCAATTAGTACTTCAATTTTGCTAATTAAGTGTTTTTACCAGGAATTGATCTTTTTATTGAAGAATGAAAGCTTTTCAGCCAAGTTTAGAAACCAGACCCAATTTAGGAAACTTTCTACAGTGAGCACAGCCGAGTATTTTGGAGATTACAGAAGATCTAGGCATCAAAATTAAGTGAGACTAATTGTAGATGAAACTCAACTTCAAGAGCTTTCTATGGATTAAGTTTCATAATTTTTGAACGTGTCTACAAGGAGCAGCAATTATTTTAATCCAGCCCAGGTTGCATATTTTTCTATGCCGACCCAGGCCCAGTGTTTTGGAGATATCTTGAGCTATAGAAGCCCAATTGAAGGGTTCTTTTTATGAAAAGAAAGCTGAGAGAATTATCCATAACTTTTTAGAGGAGCCCAATACCCAGTTGGGATGTCTTCTAGGAGCAAAGTGGCGTGCAATTTTCGGATCAAAAAACAGGCAAAAGCCCAACTTGAAGTGCAAGTCAAGAATTCAATTTTCATTCAAAGAAGGAGTACCCCAACCGACTTTCAGCAGAAAAACCACTATAAATACACCCCTTGGGGTGTCATATTCAGGAGGCAGAAGTCAGAGGGCGAAGCTCTGCCGAAATGGTTAGTTATTATGTCACACACACTAGTAGGGTTAGGGTTTCTACTCTTTTGGATCCTCTAGGTGGTGCCGAATTCCTCATCCAATTTCAAAGGTTATTCCCCACAACAATTCAATATTTTTCCAGAGAGATTTTTTAAAGTCACAGAATCACCAGTACCAATTGCAGCAGAAATCGACCAAGGAGAGCAAGAAGTCGACGCCATCATCGTAACGCCCCGATTTTTCATAATTAATTTATGGAATTTCTGAAATTTTGTTTCCAATTTTACCCTCACAATATTTCCGAGTTTTTGGTCAAAGGGATTAATTTTTCCTTGGTTTTTATATCTATATTTAGGAGTTAATCCTAAATCGAGGACTCGATGCGATTTGTTTCGTGTTTGGGCGTGGAACACTAGTTGTAGTGTGGGTTTAGCCTATAATACGTCGTTTTGGTGGTGGAAAAAAAAACACACACACACAGGGGTTTGACTAGGCGGGTTGACAGCGCCTAAGTCCAAAACTACGTCGTTTTGGACAAGAGCGGATCAAACCCTAAAAGCCCCCTTTCCTTTTCCCTCTTTTCTTTCCTTCTTCCCTCTTTCTTCTCTTTTCTTTTCCGTCGCAGCACTCTCTTCTCCCTTCTCTATCTCTTTTCCACAAACCCACACACACCGCCGCCGTTCTCTTCCTCTAAAAGTCGCCGCCACCATCACTTCTCCTCTTCTTCTTCGAGTTGTCGTCGTCACGGGTTGAAGCCGCCTGCTACATCGAGGAAGGAAACTGTGGAGGCTCGGCGTGAGACTCGAGTGTGGACAGGATGCGACGGGGAGTCGTCGACGTTGCCTTCTCGGTAAGCCCAGCTCTTCCCTTCCTCACCTCTTATTCTTTTCTTTTCGGTGACGTGGCTGCTTGTGTTGCGTTTCTAATCGGGTCAGATGGGTTTGTGGTGGAGGTTGTGAGACCTATCTGGACAATATCAGATCGACTGTGGCTGCGTGATTGTGGCGGTCGGCATCGATTTTGGCGAATCTTGCTGCTCGGGTTGTTGTTTTGCCTGGACAGCGGGGTTGCCTTGCTCGAAGCGTCGTGGTGTTGACGAGCTCGGGCTTGGGCTGCTTGGCATAGGGCTGAGCTCTTGCTTACGGATCTGCTGTTGTGTCCATAGATCGTTGTTCGGTAAGTTTTCCAGCACCCTTTGTTCGATCTCTCTTCGTTTTGGTGCTGTGTTGATGTTGTTTTGATGTTTTGGGTGTTGATCTGTGGGTTTTCCGAATTGGACCTGAGGTGTTGGCGTCGATTCGAGGTTTGTTGTGAAGTTTCAGCGAGCTTAGTCACTGTTCCGGCGGGGTTGACCGGAATCTGGCGAGGCTCGGGAATTTTTTACCGAGGGTCAGGTTTTCTCCGACGAAGTTCGGCACTGTTTCGACAAGGCAAATACCTTCTTCGGTTGTTAACGGTAATTCCCGATTGGGTTGTAGTTAAATTTTGTACATATCATGTACGGTAAATGTTTGTAACTCATGTATCGGAAAGAAACGGAAATAGTGGGAACCGAGTGTGATGAGAGAGTGACACGTGGCTGGAATATTTTTCAACGTGCATAGTACCTCTAGGACGGGTATCCTTGGGCTCGGGTAAGATCATAGAACGGGATTTATGGAAACCGGGCCTGATTAACAAAACACTATGCTATTACATGACATAATTGGACCTAATAAGGGATGGGCTTTAAGCCCAAGGACTTGTTTGGGTTCAATGGTGGTTTTTTATGATATGGGCTTTAGGCCCAAAGGTGATGTGGGCTTTAGGCTTGGATACTGATTTCGGACTTAGTTGGGCTTTAGGCCTGTGAATCTTAGGCCCGTGACATGGAGATGTGGACCATGAGTGGGATTGGATCTTTGGGGTTTGGACTCTTATCTGGGTAGTAAACGGGCCTAGACTCACGTTTTATAAACAAGATCGGGCTGGAAGACTTACGACGATATAGTGATATAATCACATAACCAGCATGCATTTATCATGTTCTATGTTCGTCATATATGTGACCATGTTGGTTATAATATAGGACATGTCGAGGCGAGGGAATGTGTCGGATTTTCCAAGGAAATTACTATAGCCCAGGTGAGGACATATAAACCCTTATATGCTTTACTGCCTGCGGTACTCAGGTTGATGGTCTTGGTTCATCATGTGGTAAATGGATAAATGTTGCAAGAATTATATGTCTGGTTTAGCTTGTTGTGATACATGCTCTGGCTGTGTTGTGTGCCTGTTTATATATGTACTTTGTTGTTGTGTTAATTGTTATGAGCTGTTAATGCCATGCTAATTGTTGAGAGCTGACAATGCCATGTTGATTATTTTCGGCTGATAATGCCATGTTGATCATTTATGGGCTGGTATTGCCTTGTTTTATGATACGTGCTGTTATACCAGTATCATGTGTTCTTGTGAGACCTAGGCTCAGTTTAGAGACTCTCTGGTGGCACACCACCTGTAAACACACTTTGAGAATTGCTCTATACATAAGTCATAACTGATAACAAATAATTCTGAATAACTTATGATCTACTGCAGGGCAGTTGACCGGTAGCACCGAGAGGGAGAGAGGGCCCCTCGTGTCCTGTTATGATAGTGAGCAGTACTCACAGAGATGGCGACGAGGGGATTGATGGGTACGCCCCTCGCATAGTATAATAGTGAGAGAACCCCTCACAGAGCTGGCGCCTTGGGGATCGTCAGGTGTACCCCTTGGTTATTTGTTACTACCTATTCCTTTGGTGAGAGCACCCCTCACAGAGCCAGTGACTTGGGGATTGACGGGTGTGCCCCAAGATTCTTGTTATTGTATTCCTTTGAGGAGAGCACCCCTCCTAGAGCTGTCGGCCACTTGGTTGTAGTGGTTTGCTTTTGTCGGAACTTACCCATTCCGGTATATATATATATATATATATATATGTTCTATGTTGGGCATACGCCCTGGGGAGCTGGCCAGTCGCTACCACGCCCGACACACACAGTAGAGGGCCCTAATAAAATACGCTAATAATACCATTAAGCATAACTATAATAAGTTGAATAAAGATAAATATGGGAGTAAAGTCTGATCGGACTCTGTATTATGCACTGTGTCTTGTTTGTGCACTGTGGCTGGAATTGCCAGATACTGATGTATTCGTGGTTGACTGGTACTAGTATATTCTAGTTTATTTGTTTGTGGTGAGACAGTGGTTGGTCTCACCCGCTCACAGTTTTTACACAGGTTAACCGAACGTGGATCAGGGACGCATTCAGGTAACTGAGCCTACTTTCCTTCGGGGACGGATCCATAGGTTGACACTCCATATGTTTGCATTTGTCATTGGACTCGTTATTGATTTCCACTGCATAACTTATCGGGATGCTGTTTTGTTATATTTGGATTGATCATTTGTTATCCCGGTTGGTTGCCGGTGTTTACTTGGCTTGTTGAGTTTGATTTATTTTTGAGTCTTTTAGTATTCTGATGTTTATTTTGCTATTGTGTGATATGGATGAGTTAATTTACTCAGAGATTTTTGGCATCCCCGGACTCAAGGGAATTTTTGTCTTTTCATTGTTATTTATGTTTTGTTTATTTGGTTTTGGGATGCAGTCATTTCAGCTTGGTAACGGAGCAGGCTTTAGGTTTTTTGGGTTTTCAAACAAGTGTCTTGTTGTGATTGATGTGCATAAGCCTGTTCCAAGTTTTCGCGTCATTTTCAAAATTGTTTTTGACAAGTTTGCATTCATATAGGTGTCGATATGGATCTGATAGGCCAGTACCTCAATGCTAAGTGTCGGAATGACCCGGAAATGAAAATTTTCGACCTTGGTTGTCGATGTCTGTTTAAGTGGTGCATCCACTGGTTATTAGAATATAGGTAAACCTTTAAGCTTTGGCTTGTAATTCTTTCAGTGTAACATGGGATGGACCATCTATTCTTTTCAGTGTAACATGGGATTGGACCATCTACGGTCTTGAAAGGCTTGTTAGTATCTCGTGTGGATTGACTTGCATGCTCAATGAGATGCTGTGTTGTTAACAATGGTGATGTTCTCGGGGTCAGTTCGAGACGATTTTTTTCTGCTCTATGTGAAGTTGCTTTTCATCGGGACAGAGTTATCACTCTTCGTGGCTTGATGTTCAAGTGGTGTGTCGTCGTGACGGTACAACGTTGTCGACATGTTTTATTACCTGGTTTGAGTAATGATGGTGGCAAGTTTGTGATTGTGCATCTTGTAGTATCGGAATCTGGAATTGATGTGTGGTGTTGTTGTCATGCCATTATGGTTGCTATTCCCAAAAGGATGTTTTATGACTGTTAGGGTCTCTGGCGATATTGATGTTGATCAGGCTTGTCGAGGTGCGTCGACAAAGTGATTGATCAGTTTCTATTATGTACTTATTGTGATGGACTCGGGGAGTTCGATGTGATACTCAGTTGGATTGGTTGTCCAAGCATCAGGTAGTGGTGGATTGTCGGGCCAAGGTAGCGTGCTTGACTTCTCTGTCAGGGGGAAGATTGGTTTCATTGGAGAGCGAGGAGCTCTGTCAGCTTGCTGTTTCTCGGTTATTTGGACTTTCAGGATGATCCAAAAGGGATGTGAGGCTCCTTGCTCACGTGAATGATTCTACGATACTAGTCCCGGGTTTGGAGGAAATCCCAATAGTGTTGGAGTTTCCAAATGTTTCCCCTGACGAGTTGCCAGGTTTACCTCCGGAGCGTGAGGTAGAGTATACAGTGGACTTGGTACCGAGAGTTGCTCATATTTCAATTCTGCCTTACAGAATGACTCCGACTAGACTTCAGGAGTTAAAGAAGCAGTTGGAGGAGTTGCTAGAAAAGGGTTTCATTAGACCGAGCACTTCACCTTGGGGTGCCCCGGTCTTGTTTATTAAGAAGAAGGATGGTAGTATGCAGATCTGTGTGGACTACAGGCAGTTGAATAAGGTGACTGTGAAGAACAAATATCTGTTGCCTAGGATTGAGGACTTGTTTGATCAGTTGCAGGGAGCATCTATGTTTTCAAAGATCGTCTTGCGATCCGGATACCATCAGGTCAGGAATGAAGAACAGGACATACCTAAGACTGCTTTCCGCACTCGGTATGGTCACTATGAATTTGTTGTGGTTCCTTTCGGGTTGACAAATGCTCCTGCAGTGTTCATGTGTGTGATGCATGGGGTGTTCCACAAGTTTCTGGAACGGTTTGTGGTTGTTTTCATTGATGATATTCTGGTCTACTCGAGGAGTAAGGCCGAGCATGAGGGGAATTTGAGACTGGTGTTGCAGAGACTGCGGAAGAAGCAACTTTATGCCAAACTCAGCAAATGCGAGTTTTGGTTGGATGAAGTGGCTTTTCTCGGGCATATAGTGCCGGGAGAAGGTATTAAGGTGGACCCGGCCAAGGTTAAGGCGGTTATGGAGTGGGAACCTCCGAAGAATGCATCTGAGGTGCGGAGTTTCCTCGGACTTGCTGGTTACTGTCGTAGGTTCATTGAGGGTTTTTCCTTAATAGCGGGTCTCATGACTAAATTGTTGAGGAAAGATTGCTCTTTTGTGTGGGAAAATCGTTGCCAGCAGAGCTTTGACGAACTGAAGAGTTGTTTGACTTCTGCACCAGTGTTGACAGTTCCTAGACCCGGTGTGGAGTACCTAGTGTTTAGTGATGCTTTGGGTTTGGGTTTGGGTTGTGTGCTGATGTAGGAGGGTCGAGTGATTGCCTATGAATCTAGGCAGTTAAGGACTCACGAGAAGAACTATCCGGCCCATGATTTAGAGTTAGCTGTTGTGGTCTTTGCTTTGAAAATCTGGAGACACCACCTATTCGGGGAGAATTGTCGGATTTTCACTGATCACAAGAGCTTGAAGTACATCATGACCCAGAAGGAGCTCAACATGAGACAGAGACGGTGGATTGAGCTTCTGAACGATTATGATTGTACTATTGAGTATCATCCGGGAAAAGCTATTGTGGTTGCAGACGCTTTGAGCCGAAAGAGAGTTTCTTCTACAAATGAGGAGTCGGTTTCCTTTGATTTACCGTCTTTGTTGGAGTTGAGGTCTTTGGATGCCCAGTTAGAGGTTGATGATACCGGGGCCTTGTTGGCCAGTTTGAGCATCCGATCGACCTTGCGGGATAAGATTATGGAGTTACAGTTCGGTGATCCTCATCTAGCAGAGTTCCGGGATTAGGCTCTCGGTGGAGAGAGTTCTAGTTTTTACATCCGGGAGGATGGAGCTTTGATAAATGGTGATCGATTATACATTCACGATGTAGATGGTTTGAGCATATGAATCATGGATGAAACGCATAATACGCCATATACTATGTATTCGGGTAGCACGAAGAGTTACTGTTGGTGGCCCGGTATTAGGAAATGTGTTGCAGAATTGGTGGTTCGTTGTAGGACTTATCAGCAGGTGAAAGCCGAGCATCAGGCTCCTGCCGGCAAGATGAGATCTTTGACTATTCTACAGTGGAAGTGGGAGCACATCATTATGGATTTTGTGATTAGGTTACCGGGAACCCAGGGCCGGCATGATGCCATTTGGGTCATTGTCGACAGGTTGACTAAGTCAGCTCACTTCCTACCTATCCAGCAAACGGATACGTTGGATAAGCTGGCAAGATTGTATGTCTCGAATGTTGTCAAATTACATGGAGTTCCTCTATCCATTGTGTCGGACAGGGATCTGAGGTTCACATCCCACTTTTGGAAGAGTTTGTAGCCAGCTTTGGGAACTAAGCTGAATTAAGTACAGCTTTTCATTCGCAGACGGATGGACAGTCAAAGAGGACTATTCAAACTTTGGAGGATATGCTTAGAGCCTTTGTGCTCAACTTCAGTGGTTCTTGGGATGAGACATTACCGTTGGTTGAGTTTGCTTATAACAACGGTTATCACTCCAGTATCGGTATGGCGCTTTATGAGGCTTTGTATGGGCGGAAGTGCCGTAGTCCGATATGTTGGGATGAGGAGGGTCTGAGACAGGTGATTGGTCCAGATCTTGTCCAGGAGACTGTGGATCAGATTGAAGTGGTCAAGTAGTGCGTGAGAGTTGCTCAGGACCTACAGAGGAGTTATGCTGATAAGCATTGTCGGGAGATGGAGTACAGTGTAGGTGACAGAGTTTTCCTCCGTGTTGCTCCCTAGAGAGGTGTTATTCGGTTTGGGAGGAAGGGCAAGTTGATCCCTCGTTATATCGGTCCTTATGAGATCGTGGAGCGGATTGGTCCGCTAGCTTGTAGATTGGCTTTACCGGAGGAGCTGTCTCACATACACGATGTATTCCATGTCTCGATGTTGACGCGTTATCGGTCTGATCCGAGTCATATGGTATCGCCTATAGAGTTGAAGGTTGTTGATGATTTGACTTATGTCGAGGAACCAATGGAGATTTTAGCCTGGGAAGTGCGGCAGTTGAGGAGTCGTAATATTCCTATGGTTCGAGTTGGATGGAGCCGTCATTCTCTGAATGAGGCTACTTGGGAGGTTGAGTCCCATATGTGAGAGCAGTATCCACATCTGTTCTGATCTTCCTACCATGTAATTTCGAGGACGAAATTTTCATAAGTGGGGTAGAATTGTAACGCCCCGATTTTTCATAATTAATTTATAGAATTTTTGAAATTTTGTTTCCAATTTTACCCTCACAATATTTTCGAGTTTTTGGTCAAAGGGATTAATTTTTTTCCTTGGTTTTTATATCTATATTTAGGACTTAACCCTAAGTCGAGGATTCAGTGCGATTTGTTTTGTGATTGGGCGTGGAACACTAGTTGCAGTGTGGGTTTAGCCTATACTACGTCGTTTTGGTGGTGGAAAAAGAAAACACACACACAGGGGTTTGACTAGGCGGGTTGACCAACCTAAGTCCAAAACTACATCGTTTTGGACTAAAGCGGATCAAACCCTAAAAGCCCCCTTTCCTTTTCCCTCTTTTCTTTCTTTCTTCCCTCTCTCTTCTCTTTTCTTTTCTGCCGCAGCACTCTCTTCTCCCTTCTCTATCTCTTTTCCACAAACCCACACACACCGCCGTCGTTCTCTTCCTCTAAAAGCCGCTGCCACCATCACTTCTCCTCTTCTTCTTCGAATTGTCTCCGTCACGAGTTGAAGCCGCCTGCTACATCGAGGAAGGAAACCGTGGAGGCTAGGCACGAGACTCGAGTGTGGACAGGACGTGACAGGGAGTCACCGGCGCCGCCTTCTCGGTAAGCCCCAAGCCACCAGCATGCATTTATCATGTTCTATGTTCGTCATATATGTGACCAGACTCATGTGTTCTTGTGAGCCCCAAGCCACAAGAATGCATAGGCCTAGACTCATGTTTTATAAACAAGATCGGGCTGGAAGACTTACGACGATATAGTGATATAATCACATAACCAGCATGCATTTATCATGTTCTATGTTCGTCATATATGTGACCATGTTGTGTTATAATATAGGACATGTCGAGGCGAGGGAATGTGTCGGATTTTCCATGGAAATTACTATAGCCCAGGTGAGGACATATAAACCTTTATATGCTTTACTGCCTGCGGTACTTCAGTTGATGGTCTTGGTTCATCATGTGGTAAATGGATAAATGTTGCAAGAATTATATATCTGGTTCAGCTTGTTGTGATACATGCTCTGACTGTGTTGTGTGCCTGTTTATATATGTACTTCGTTGCTGTGTTAATTGTTATGAGTTGTTAATGCCATGCTAATTGTTGTGAGCTGACAATGCCATGTTGATTATTTTCAACTGATAATGCCATGTTGATCATTTATGGGTTGGTATTGCCTTGTTTTATGATATGCGTTGTTATGCCAATATCATATGTTCTTGTGAGACCTAGGCTCAGTTTAGAGACTCTCTGGTGGCACACCACCTGTAAACACACTTTAAGAATTGCTCTATACATAAGTCATTTTTCTTTCTGTTAAATTGTTTACTTGATGAATTCTTGTGAGATTTTGATTGATTGCTATTTTATTATGAAGAACTAATTCTCTAATCTAGGATTAGGGATGTAGCCAATTACTTTTATGGTTTTATTATGGATTAAAGACTTATTTCGTCCCTGTGTTGGGCGCTACAGTTAGAATTCATCACTCTGTCGGATTTTGGCTTCTTTTCATCCCTCTATTTCTCCTAGTTGGCCTACTTTGATCCCTCTCGCCGGAATCCGGTAGAAAATGCTGACATGGCAAGTTTTTCGTGCCATGTCAACATATGTGGAATCCACATGTTAGGTCGAACCAACAAATTGAACCGATTCGGCCCGATTGGTTTGCCCATCCAAATCAAACCGGTCTGACCCGATTGGTTTGCCTACCTAAAAGACTTATTTTTTATTCTTTTTCCCTTTTTGCCTAAAATTTAATTTCTTTAAAACCTTTCATTAAATTAAAATTCTTTAAAAAACAAAGTAATAATTTATAGTAATTAAATAATAACTTATAGTGATCTAATTTCTTTAAAACCTTTCGTTAAATTAAAAATTATTTCAAAAATAAAATAAAAAATTATACTAATTAAATAAAAAATTATAAATAATTTATTATTTAATTAGTATAAATTTTTTTTGAACGAATTTTTAATTCAATAAAAAATTTTAAAGAAATTGATTTTGAAAAAAAAAGGAAAAATAATGGACAAATTTGATTTGCAAAAAGGGTTTTTTAGGTGGGCGAACCGGTCGGGTCGAGTCGGTTTGATTTGTTGGTTCGACCTGACATGTGGATTCCATATATGCTGACGTGGCACCAGAAAACTTGCCACGTCAACATTTTCCATCGGATTCTGACAAGAGGGATCAAAGTAGGCCAACTAGGGGAAACAGAGGGATGAAAAGAAGCCAAAATCCAACACAGTGATGAATTCGAACTTTAGCGCCCAACATTGGGATGAAACAAGTCTTTAATCCATTTTATTATATATGGATTGATTTTATTCAATTAATTGTGTTGATTGTGCAATCTATGTGTGCCGAATTTATATATCTACTTTGGAATGAGTCTTATTGAGTGCAAGATGCGAGAGCTACGTGATTTATATGATGATACCTAGAAGAACATAGATTGATTGATGCTAAAATATGCGAGAGCTAATAGTTTCTTAGGGCTTTTATTGATTGTTTTGTGCTTAATGAATTTAGTGCGGATGCTAGGCTATACGAGAGCTAGGTAGTAATCTTTGCTGAATATTTGATTCAACATGCGAGAGCTGAGGATTAAGACATTAGAAACAATTGCCCACAATCACACATCAACAGAAAAATCGACACCATTGATAATAAAGCTAGAAAGTAATTGTGTGAACTCCGATTTCCTAGATTGCTTTAGATATTGATAGAACTTTGCTTTAGATTTAGTTTGCAATTTTGTTTATTTTTATTAATTGATTTCGACATCACCTACACCATTTTTTAATTGATTTGCCTAGATAATCATAAGTTGTGATTTAGATAGTACTTAGTTCCTTTGTTCTTTGGATCGATCTTGATCATATTGCTAAACTACATCAGTACACTGTACGCTTGCAGTTATAACCGATTGTGTTTATTTGTGGTTTTATTGTGTATTCATGTTGTGAGAATTTCGAGTACTATAAATTTGATCGCAACAAGCTTTTCTGGCGCCGTTGCCGGGGAACAAACGGTTTAATATTATTGAGATTGCAACTAGATTACTTTAGGTTTTTACTTTTTGCATTAATTTATTTTTATTTATTTTTATATTTAATCGATTTCTTTTTCTTTTTTTATTAGTTTTGTCAATTTTTGGTTGATGCCCAAGACGAGACGCAGTGCTTCATCGAGTCCAAATCCTGAAATCAATCTGGAGATCGAGAGAACCTTACACAAGCACTTGCGCGACAAGAAGAAGTAGAAGCAGAAGCAAGTCGTAGACCCCGTGGAGTTTCTTCAAGACACTGAAATAAAAGAAGAGACAAAAGTCGTAGCAGATAATTTTGAAGCAGTCATCATGGCAGAAGAAGGAAACAAGACATTGCGTGTCTACACAACACCGAGTTTGGATATAGTGCAGTCGAGCATTGCAAGGCCAGCGATCAATGCCAACATCTTCGAACTGAAGACAGCACTCATTCACATGGTGTAACAAGAACAATTTGGAGGCTTGGATAGTAAGGACCCGAATCAACATCTGCAGACATTTACAGAGATTTGTGATTTGATCAAGATTAATGGGGCGACTGACGATGCGATTTGACTTCGTTTATTTCCATTCTCTTTGCAAGGTAAGGCTAAAAAGTGGTTGAAATTAGGAGCAGTTGGAACATACAAGGCGTGGGATGAGTTGTCAAAGGCCTAATCTTTCCATTGAACCAATTTGGGAACCGAGTAGACTGAGCCCGTTGCCGGATTGCCTATGTATCTGTGGATGCGGTTTTTGGTTTGAAGTGTTTGTCATGACGGTGTTTTGTAGAAGGCTCCAGACGACGGATGTTTTGGTAAAATAGTGTTTAATGGAAGGCTAAGGGTAGCAATAGAACACTTTTCTTCTTCATTTATAACTTCTTCCTTTATTCCCAATTTCAGGAGAAGTATGATGAGTCAACATTCAAACGTTAAGGGTCACCTCCTTTTTCTGCGCTTTCTCCTTTTGGTTTTCTCTTCTTTTTATTTTCTCTTTGAAGAGAGTGACAGTTTTGAATATGTGTATTTGGTAGAACTCTTTTAATATGGCAACATGTGGTCTTTGAAATTCCCAAGCATTCTTAGATAACTAATCCTTGAAGTTTAACCAGCTTGGCGTCATCTCCTCTACTTGTGTTCGGTGCACCCTTGTTTGCATCACCTTTAGAAACTAGATTCACTTTACGAAAGTGACTTTTCTAGACAAGTGTTCATGGCGGGTGTGATGGAGTCAACATGGAGATCAATATGGGTATGTGTTTGAAGGCTAGTGCGGGTAAATGTCTAGGAATCAGTTGGGGTCGATCGAATTTATGTTAAGCAAAGTCGGATTACATCCACAGAATCAGGTCTTCGTAGTTCATTTTATGGTCCCCTAGATTGATCCAATGGAATATAATAAAGTCATGCAAAATTTGCCACATATACCCAGAAGATAAGAAAATCAAAGTTTTATTTCTTATGTGAAAATCAAAGTATAAACAATGACACTATTGATTGCTGGACACAAAATTTAACTATCGCCCCTTTTGACTCGACTAAATCTCTACTCTAAAGAGCAACTACATTGCCTCTCCCAACTCTTGGTCATCATTCTATCCATATTAGCAATTCGGTATGTGGTCTCTAATCGACTCTCCCCACATTTGCACTTCTCATCTACCATTCAACATCATTGAGTGTTCCCTCGGAATGTATCACCTCTACCGCCTCGTTTCATTACCTCCTTGTTATCGCCACTTCCTCATTGCTTCCCTCATCCCCTTCATCATCATATCTCCTTGTCATCTTATTCCCCATTGTCATTTCTTTTTTCCAAAAGTCAAGACTCATTTCCCATTGCGAGAAGACCCAAACATCAACTCTCCTCATTCCTTGCCTCCTCACCGTGCCTCATGTCTTCTCATCTTCTTTTAGCATTTTTCTTCGTTGTTTCTCCCCCAAAACTGGGATTTACAATTCTTCCCATGAGAAGGCTCCCCTGGACTTGTCTTAGCTTGTATACTCAACTCTCATCAGCTCGGCTTGGCTTTGCATCTCGGTTCCTTGGCTTCCCAATTTGGCATCTCAACTTGACAATCGAATCAGCTAGTCCACTAGGTTTCTCAACTCAGCTCATGACCTCGGCTCACCGGCTCGGCCCATCAACTTGGTTCACAAACAAACATCGGGGCTTAACTCAGACTTGCATCTCTTCCCACGAGAAAGCCCAATCAAGTCATCTCATCCCACCTCTTCTGCCATAAATACTGGGGCTTACATCTCCTCTCACGAGAAGGCCCAATGGCAATGTCTCCGCTCGATACCCCAGCTTTGCTCATCAACTCGGCTTGTCAGTTCAGTCCCTCATCGTATGGTTCTTCTCTCAGCTTCTCATCTTGGCTCATCAACTTGGTTCACAAATAAAAACCAGGGCTTACATCTCCATTGTTGAATAAGGTTTAATCGGGTCACCTCATCTCACCTCTCCTACTGTAAAACTGGGGCTTACATCCCCTCTCACGAGAAAGCCCAAAGTCACCTCGGTGTCTCAATTCGATGCTTCATCACTGCCTCTGCCTTCTTCCCACCTCTCACCTAAGGATACCTCCACGACTTCCAATGTCTCCACTATCCCCCTGTCTATCTACCATGCACGGGATCATCGTCTTCGGGGTACATCCTTAACTTCCTGTGTCTTTACCATCTCCTTATCTACTGGGATCATCGCCTTGTGATGTATCCATCATCCCTAACATCCTCACTATCCCCTTTCAATCAAGGCACTACTCACCCATGGTGTCCTAAAGGTTCAATTCTAGTGATAGAGTTCATAGTCATTATCCTAGACTCAAGCTTTGTTTTCTTTCTAGACATTCGAAAACGGCGGGAAAGCGTGATGGGATACATTCGCAAAACATTTTTCTTATTCTCCCAAAATATATATATATATATATATATTTTCAAAGACTCAGGTTCAAAAGGGTAGAGAATTGAAAAATGAGACACCTTAGCTCGAATTCGTTCTTGTGCTTTAAAAAACATGTGATGCGATGCCAAATGTATCCAAATGTGAATTTTTTAAGACAAGGTAGACCGAATGAACATATATGTCAACTGGGAAGTGTGAGAACCCGACCAAAATCACTTGGGCCCCCTCACCTATTCCTTCTCACCTTCTTCCTCGGGTCAATCCCATGTCACTGGAGTCGCCACCCAAATTTATTAAGGATAAAATTTGGGGAAAAACCTTCAATTAACTCCTTTAGGTAACTGATCATAGCGAACCAAAGACATGGGATTCGGGGGTTCGTCATGGATTGGAAGGTGTTAGGCACCCATCCATGTTAGGTCGAAACCTTGTGCAATTGAAGAATACATGTGTGCCTTATGTAGGTGTGTGAACAGTGTGGAAACAAAAAGCACAAAAATAATAAAATGAAACTGAAACAAAAAGAAAAAATAAATAATTGGGCTTGAGTCTCCATCACTAGAGACTACTTATGTACCCTGGCGACCGGGTTCAAAGCCCACGTAGTTCTTATCTCAACATCACAGCAGTCACATCATCAAAAGCATCAGCAAATCATCAAGCAAATGATAAAATCAAAGGGTTTAGGAATCACCTCTTTTCTTGATTGGTACTCTCCCCAATCATCTCCTAATTGATTGATTATACATTAAGTCCCCATTTCATGCCCAAATCATACCAAAAACACATTTACTATTAACAGATGATTTAACTCTGATTTTCTATGAAACTCAGAGCTAAAATTAGTCTGCAAGTAATGTGTTTATGGGCTGCTCAACTCTGGAAGGTCCACATTCTATTAACTTAGGCCCTCAAATTCATACTTAACCCAAAAATAAATCATCTCATTATAATTGGGTTAAAATAAACAAGACAGCCCAAATGAATAAAATGGGATATTATTTTGATGAACTAGGCTTTAGTATATTCTTATCCTAAGATTAAATCATCTCATTAATCCTAAGGTCCAAATATATAAATCCCAATTCATAAAATATATATTCCACTAAAATAAATTCTAAGTGTGCCTTAGCCAAAGACCAAATCATCTCATTAATCTTATGGTTTGAGCAGCCCTACAATCTAAATTAGAGGAATATTCATGGGTCCACAGGAAGCAACACCAAAAATTTATCATCAGCTTAGACATGTATATTTACAGCCCTAGGGTTCGTTTACCAGACTCATCAATTCACACTACTCAATATTGTCCTACGGAGAGTTAGCACGGCGGTCCTACTAACCGGTTAGCGGGCGGGTTCAAGGGGCAGTGCCCCTTGCCGGTTGCGGGGCGGGCCCAGTAAAAAAATTTACACATGTTTGAATCCACGACAACAATCACACAAAATGCACGTACCACTTATTGATTCATCATGCATGAGATGCTTAGGGTATGCAGCTGGTTGGGGGCTAAAGATTGCCGCTAGGGAATAGTTTGACCTACTCACATGTGATAATGGATATCGCGTAAGGTCCAAGGCCCATTAATCCCCATCATTGCTAAGCATCGAGAAACGGGTTCACTCAAGCCACTATCATTTAAGGAAAGCATTGTAGCGGACTCGGATTTCCTCGTTCTCTCACGATAGAGGCTTCACATCAATCATCATGAACGCAAGGCACTTATGATGACACGTAAAAAGGCATACAAAGTTCGACAATTGCACAAAGTTTCTTAAACCCTCTAGATCCCCAGTGGATTCGCCAGCTGTGAAGACCCGACCCAAAATCACTTGGGCCTCCTCACCTATTCCTTTACACCTTCTTCTTAACCAATACCCAATATCTTTGGAGTCGCCATCCGAGTTTTATTAAAGGACATAATTTGGGAAAAACCATTCATGAATCCCAATGACTCCTTTTAAGGCAATAGATTAGCGAACAAAAGATATTGGGCACGGGGGTTCGTCACGGATGGGAAGGTGTTAGGCACCCATCCGTGTTGGGGCGAAACCTTGTGTAATTGAAGAATAATTGTATGCTTTGTGATAGAGTGTGTTTTGTGGAAACAAATCACATAAAATAACAGAAATTGAATTGGAACAAAAAGGGAAAATAAAATAATTGGACTTGAGTTTCCACCACAAGAAACCACCTGCGTACCCCAGCGACCGGGTTCAAAGCTCACGTAGTTCTTTTCATGGTATCACAACAACACTTACATCACCAAAAGCATCATTATCATCATCAAATCACCAGCAAATAGCAATCAATAAGTTTCACAATCAAAAAGGGATTAGAGTACTTATCTTGGTTGTTAGACAGAATCTATAGGTCGTCTTCTATTGGATTTTAGACAATTAAAAGGGCCAGTTCAGCTTCTGGACTCAACATCAAAGTTGTAGATCTCCCTCATAGATTTCCAGAGAGTCCAAGATCACAGCAATCCAAGTTTTAAACTCGAGATATGAATTATTTTCTAAGACTGCTCGCATCAGGTCCTTCTACTCGAATTCTCCACCTTCTTGGCTTCTAGATTGCTTTTGATTGCTTCACCCTCTTGATCTTCTCCTATTTGCTTCTTTCTTGATGCTTTCCTACGAAATTCCTTCAGAGTTTCTGCCTATCTAAATGTTTCTGGACTTGGAGAGGTAGAGTTTTTCCAAGCACTAAAGTTTATGGGGGTGTGTGTGAAAGAGAGATTGATCCCCTTGAAATGTGAATAGGAGGCCCTATTTATAGAGTTCTGGGGAGTATAGGGGCGTGGGCCTGCTTTATGACCAAGGTCACAACAAAAAGAATCTGGGCAAAACCGTGTCAAATCAAATTAGGAGCGAAATTAGGGAAAAAAATCAGATTTTTGGGCATCATGACCGCCATGGCCGGCGGTCATCCTTGGGATGACAGCCAGGCCCGACAGTCATCTCGCCATGATCGCCCGACCCCCAGCATTCCCCCCGTTCTTTCCTTTTTTTACCCCGATTTCTCCTAATTCCTCCCTGATTTGATTCAACCTTGTAATCAACCCAGAATCACCTCTTTTTTTGATTACTACTCCTCCCAATCATTCCATAACTGATTGATTACAAATCAATCCCCTATTTTATGTAAAATATACCAAAGACACTTATCCCATTTAAATGATGATTTAGCTCTGATTTTCCATGAAAATCAGAGCTAAAATTAGACTGCAAGAAATGTATTTATAGGGTGACTAACTCTGGAAAGTCCATATTACATTAACTTAAGCCCTCAAATTTATCCACAATCCAAAAATCAATCATCTCAATATAATTAGGCTAAAATAAACAATAAAGCCCAAATGAATGAAATAAGACAATATTTTAATGAACTGGACCTTAATATATTTTTATCCTAAGATTAAATCATCTCATTAATCCTAAGGTTCAAACATATAAATCCCAATTCATAAAATATATGCATTCTACTAAAATAAATTCTAAGTGTGCCTTAGCCAAAGACCAAATCATCTCATTAATCTTATGGTTAAAGCATACTTAAAATCTAAATTAAGAGAATATTTGTGGGTCAAATTTGAGTGTTCACATGGATCCATATTTTATTAACCCAAGCCCAATATCTATTCCTAACCCAAAATCAATCAAATAATAAAGGACCAAAAATAAATAAAAGAAATAAGCAAATAAAATACCTTATTCTACTATAATAAACCACAAACATATTCATGCCATCAATCTAATCACCTCATCAATTAAAGACATAAACAAAGTTGTAACCACAGATAATAGAATAAAACATGGGCCAAATTTGGGTGTTCACACACCATAACATTTAGCTCTCTACCCTCTCTCAAGCTTACACCTACAAGCTTATATAATTTTCACATTAGATTGTATTAGCACATTCAAGATTGTACTCAAATTGTACCCTCAATTGTACTCAATCTTGCTCATCAATAAAATTCTTATTTTCCTTACTACATCAATAATATTCTACAACTTTAATAAACCTTAAAATTTTAGATCCTAAATTACATGTATGACATATTAGGATTTAGATTTATGATTTAGGATTTAGGATTTAAGGTTTAGGGTTGTACGGTTTAGGATTTAAGGTTTAGGGTTGTACGGTTTAGGATTTTAAGGGTTTAGAATTTGGAAATTTAGGATTTTAATGTTTAAGATTTTAGGGTTTAAAGTTAATGAATAAGATTTTAAGGTTTAGGATTTATGGTTTAAAAGTTAAGGATTACGATTTTAAAGTTTAGGATTAAGGATTTTCAGTATGGTATACAAGGTTTTAGGGTTCACAATCTAGTATTTAAGATTTCAAACTTTAAGGTTTAAGTTTATAGGATCTAGTATTTAAAAGTTTAGTATTGAGGATAGAGAATTAGGTTTACAATTTGACAAGCTAGGATTTATGATTTAAGATTTCCTGTTAAAAATTTTAAATTTATTGTACAAATTTTTGGAGTTTAAAGGTTTAAAGATTAGAATTAATATTTAAAATTTTATGAATTAACATTTTAAGATTTAAGAATGGATTAAAGATTTGTTTCATCCCTATGTTGCGTGCTAAAGTTTGAATTCATCAGTGTGTTGGGATTTTGGCTTCTTTTCATCCCTCTGTTTCCCCTAGTTAGCCTACTTTGATCCCTCTCGCCGGAATCCGGTGGAAAATGCTGACATGGCAAGTTTTCTGGCGCCACGTCAGCATATGTGGAATCCACATGTCAGGTCGAACCAACAAATCAAACTGACTCGACCCGATCAGTTCGCCTACCTAAAAAAACCCATTTTGCAAATCAAATTTGTCCATTATTTTCCTTTTTTTCTTAAAATCAATTTCTTTAAAAATTTTCATCGAATTAAAAATTCGTTCAAAAAAAATATAATAATTAAATAGTAAATTATATTATAATTTTTTATTTAATTAGTATAATTTTTTATTTTATTTTTGAAATAATTTTTAATTTAACGAAAGGTTTTAAATAAATTAAATCGCTATAAGTTATTATTTAATTACTATAAATTATTACTTTGTTTTTGAAAGAATTTTTAATTTAATGAAAGGTTTTAAAGAAATTAAATTTTAGGGTAAAAGGGAAAAAGAATAAAAAATAAGTCTTTTGGGTAGGCGAACCGATCGGGTCAGACCGGTTTGATTTGGATGGGCGAACCGATCGGGCCGAGTCGGTTCTGTTTGTTGGTTCGACCTGACATGTGGATTCCACATATGCTGACGTGGCACGAAAAACTTGCCATGTCAGCATTTTCTACCGGATTGCTGCGAGAGGGATCAAAGTAGGCCAACTAAGGAAAATAGAGGGATGAAAAGAAGCCAAAATCCGACACAGGGATGAATTCTAACTTTAGCGCCCAACACAAGGATGAAACAAGTCTTTAATCCATTTAAGATTTAATACTTGGGATTTTAGGCTTTATAGTTTACGATTTTAAGATTAAGATTCAATGTTTAGGGTTTATAATTTTAAGATTTATAAAATTTTAAGATTTAAGAACTTAATTAATTTGAATTATATTTGAGGGATCAAAATTTTTCAATTTAACATCCAAAATTGACAAAAAGACTTATTTAACATAAGTAAAGAAAAAAATAAGACTTAATTGAAGGTTTTTAAAGTTATAGGACTAATTTGAGGAATGACCTAAGTCATGGGTTTCTTTTACAAAACGATATCCAATAAGATGCCGCCAGCTATTCTTATTAAGAGGCGTTTTGCAATTGCGATTTCCATAAGCTAACAGCCAACCCACTGATCCACCAACAAAAACATGGACCAATCAGGTCTCTTCTGTTGTCTCGCCCGTCGGATACAAGCCTCATCTACGGCCAAAACCCAATAATCTCAATGACGCGGATCGATATTGTACATTTCACACCCAATAAAAGAAACACACCACCAGAAAGCACACGGATCTAAATCTATAACCGTCGCTCGAATCAAAATCCAACGGTCCAAATCCACCCATCTCCCTCCCTCCCCACCAAAAGCAACAAACTCACCCACCTATATAAAACCCCAACCCACCCTTCACTTTCTCCCACACCACAATCGCAATATCAAATCTCTCTATTTCAAAAACCCTAATCTTCTTTTTCTAATTTTCTCTCAGTTTTCCTTCACTTTCTCCTGAAAATGTCTGGCCGTGGAAAGGGAGGCAAGGGACTTGGCAAGGGAGGAGCCAAGAGGCACAGGAAGGTCCTCCGCGATAACATCCAGGGTATCACCAAGCCCGCCATCCGCCGTCTGGCCCGTAGAGGCGGCGTGAAGAGGATCAGCGGTCTCATCTACGAGGAGACCCGTGGGGTTCTGAAGATCTTTCTCGAGAACGTCATCCGTGATGCAGTTACCTACACCGAGCACGCTCGCCGGAAGACGGTCACGGCCATGGACGTCGTCTACGCGCTCAAGAGGCAGGGCAGGACCTTGTACGGGTTCGGTGGTTAAACCGGTTGTTGATTGGTTTGATGGGATTGTAAATTGGGTAGTGCCGGTGTGTTTAGGTGGGTAGTCTGTTTAGTTGGAAGTTTGGATCCTATGGATTTTCTTTTTTTTTTTTTGAGGTGAAATTTTAGTTTCTTAAGATTTCTAGGGTTTGTTCGAATTAGGGAATGTAATGTTGTTTATGTTTCTTGAATGAGAAGAACTACTTGTTCAAATGTGTGCCTAATCGCAATCAATTTCTTTTTTGTTCAATGTTCGAGTGGATGATGTTATTGTACTGTTTGTACCAATTGGTGGTTTCCACCCTATGAATCTCTTGATTGGGGAACGATGAAATGAAGTCTTTCGATTTTGGTTGTATTGTTCGATCTTGAGGGTTGCTTTTTTATTTTTTTGCCGCTTAATCAAAATTTAGAGGGCTTAAAACCAATTCGTAGTGTGAAAACTTGAGATCAAATTTCTATTCTTGTAAGGCCCCATACTAGTGTGTTTTTTTACTTTTTTTTTTGGTTGGCGTTGGATCCTATTGATTAGTTATATCATAAATTCAAGCAGGATACTAACTTCTTCTAGATTATGGAATTCTTCTAACTCAACTTGAGAGCCTTTTTGGCTAGGGTCTTGGGAACAAAATTTATGACAGCTAACGGACCTTGAGCATCTGACCATTTCTATTCCCAGTAGGGGAATCTGTTTTTTGCCTTTGAGCCTACAGCTTGGGGGATAGGAGAACAGTCGGATTGCTTTAAGGGGCTCCGCCTCCTCAATATAGTCACTGACGGAAATCCTGATCTCCAGTCTATGCACAGGGCATCATACAAGTTGCATAATGTAGATGGCCATCCTTTCTATGGTTATCAGAGAATTAGAAATTAGTATAAGTCTTATGGTTTTCACTTGTGCAGTAATTTGGGGATTGCGATTAAATATTACACCTGAAATCACATTACATAACCAAAATGTGAAAATGCCGCAGGTGCACTAAGTGTGAAAACGGTAGTGCCATGTAAGCAAAGTGCGGCATAACCCGCAGTTTACAGGAGCAGCCCTCGAGCCATTCGGCATGCTTTTGATTAGAGGTGGCAAAATGGACGGTTAGACCATAAGCTCATATTAGCCTTGCAGCCTATACGAGCCTAAAAATAGGCACAAATGTGCTCGATTTGGCCGTGCTTAAACCGGCCCATGGGGCCCAATTCGCCCCACATTGGCTGGCCCAACTCAGCCCACATGATAGGAGCCGAGCTGTGCCCAATTAGATCCATGCGGGGCCTAACTAGGCCCGACAAGTTGAGTCGGGCCAGGCTCACGCTGGCTCAATTAGACCCATATAGACTGGGCCTAACCTGGCCCAGGTAAGCCCACATAGTTAGGCTGAGTCGAGCCCAATTAGTTCCATATGGGATACACTGTGTCGGGTCGGTGGAGGAGTAATACCGGAAGAGAGTGAGGAACGGTGAACTTGGATTTTTTTAAAACAATTAGATAGGATAGTTATAATTATAAAACTAGAATATTGAGATCATTGAATTAGAATATTAATATTTAAGTATCATGGATATCCATTATCATTGTTCATGGTTATATGAGTTAAATGGGTATATTTATCCATTAAGCTCCAAATAATTTTATACTGACCATTTATAGTGGGTATAAATGGATAACTCGTGACAGCCAACCCATTTTGCTACCTCTACTTTTGATGAAAAAAAAAATGAGCCAATGAGCCATTGTAAAATGAAAAAACCCTCAACTTTTTTGGGCCCATTTTCAAGCCTTTCTTTTTTGGGCCCATATTCAGGCCTTTCTTTTTTGGGCCCATTTTCAGGTATTAGGTACTTTAAACCTCTCCTTCATGGATTAGCGATCCATGTAATGATGTAATCTAACGATGAACAGCCAACTTGAGCACCACCAAGCTTTTGGACAGTAAGCGTAAGGATGGATAGCATGTCAAAACTTCTAGCCCTAGTTCGCTTGTCAATCTTTCACGTCAAGAACAAACTAATCAATCTTTCCAGTAAAGATAAGACACCGTCCCTTTTTTGATGAAATTCAAATTCACCACACAGAAGATATGACTTGCATAAGATTTTTGTTTGGACAGATGACCTAAATAAGATTATCATATTCTCCTCCAGCACAAACAAACATCATTTACATAATAAACCGTGCACTCTTATTCATGAACTCTGAATATTACTACAAAACACAAGCTTGCAAACTGCCGTTATTTTTCTGGTAGAAAATGATTAATAGAACAGCTCATGCGCGTGATAAAGTTAGCTCACAAATCTTATGTGTTGAGCTACTCTTCCCAAACTTCATTTGACTTGAATCCTCATGAGAACCTTAGATGAAAAAATTGAACTTCGCAGATGTAAGCCTTTATAGAGCTCAGCTCCGCTCTAACTGACACAGTTATAACCCCAGCAGCTAAGAGCACTAGACACAAATATCAATCTTTGAACAAAACCAGCAGACAGCAAGCATCCAAATACAAACTTCAAGTGAGAAAAAAATCGTGCTTGTGGAAAATATGGAGCTTGAGTCACCACACCACGCTGTTGCGGTCTCCTGCTGCTTCCATGATAACAGTTTCAAACATTTTGGTGACTATGCATGACGGTAGCAAAAAAAGCTGTGCATTAAAGACTAGAAGATTTTCCACAAATGACTGAATTTCAACGCTTCCCTGTAATTTCAGAATTGTGTCTCACATTTAATTATCACTTGCTGCAACAAAGCTGCGTCAGCATCCAAGAGCTATGCCAATGCCTCTACAGCTCCACTTACAGCAAGAGACTGTCACACATTTTAGTCAGTCCAAAATGGCTCCAAGACGTTAAGTCCTACCATGCATCTGATGATTTGGACAAAAACAATCTCAAGGATGCTTGAAAACTGTCCACGATGACTATAGTGGACCGCACCTAATTATGCAAAGGCAGAAAATGAGAAACCACAAAAGCTGGAAAACGATTGGGATCCACATCATTGACCAGAAGTTCTGTGACAAAACACAATGAGGACATTAACATTCATGACCATATGGGCAACATTGATCACATTGTCGCAGAAAAAGGACATACAAGCACAAAGTCAACACTACAAAAGAATTCACAGAAACTAGGTTTAACAGGGAAAAGTGTGACTAAAAGTGCAGACTTACCTGCTTGAATAGCAGAAGCAAGCCGAAGAGACTGCATCGATTATCAATCATGATGAGCATCTCCAGTTTAGCATTCCAATCAACAGGCTAGTGATCAACCCAAAGTATTCTCCCTCCGTGTATTACAGCGGAGAAGGATTATAGACGAGAACAGGGGAACAAACAAAAGAATGCAGAACAAAGAGAGATTTTTATAGTACACTATCACACAGAAGCTGTCTCTAAACCCGCACAGAGTTTAAGTTGAAGGACCAACAAACAATTGAAGAAGCCCTCAAAAAGCAAACGATAGCAATAAATTACGAGTCTATGTCTTCTCTAAAAAGAAGCATGCTGGTTAAGGTACATATACTTCAGTTTGAAGCATTAGCAAGCATGCATAGCACCAGCACAACTTGGGCCGCCCAACCTAATCAGATCCAGGTGATGCCATCAGTTTTCTTGCATTGCTTCCGAGTGGTACTTTTCCAAATCTGCATCAAGGTCTTCTGCGGAAACCTTCTCGCCACGACCTCTACCTCTTCCACGACCCCTCCTGGCTCCACGACCAAAGCCACCACCAGCACCGCCACCACGAAGCCGACCTATGGCACTACCCCTTCCTTGGCTGCCATTGCATGATATGAAATAAACCAGAGTTCAGTGCAAACCAAAACCAAATTTGTTAAGAGCAAAAGAACATGCTAACGCTCACAAATTTGACACATAGACACATAAAATTAACACACGGCAAAAAGAACCATAAAGGTTGTTATCCACTAACTGATATGCACATCACTAACGCACTATTCATGTATCAGCATACCAGCACCTTTACCCAGTAAACACTAAAGCAATTACAATGAACCAACCTAAATAAATTTGACAAGTAAAACGATTGAGGTGATTAGCTCAAACAACAGCCTCCATCCAGATAGAATTTGCAAAAAGTTGACCTGATATTACATATTCTACAAAACTTGAGACACACGGTTCACAAAGATTTTTCACTTTCAACCATAACATATATGCTACAATTTGTCATTATAGACTTGAAGCATACTGGTAAACATGCTAATGATGCAGACATCAATTTACCACAACAATCAAATTGATGAAAGCTACCAACTAAAGGGGAAAACAGCAATATCAAATAATGTCAACATCAATTTAGATTGCAACAAAGGACAAATTCATGTAGAATTAGTAAAAATTGTTAATGATGTATAGATTTTTGCTTTTTCTTCAGGTAACATAAGGAAAAAAAAAAGGATCTAGGACCCTCTTCACCAATCAAACTTGGAAATCAAAACTAAGGTTCACATGAAAAGGCACAATCATATAGGATACAAAATGCAGAAACAAACTAAATGCCAACCTTCTTGGGGGTCCATTTGGATTCCGGAAAATGCCATCAGCAGGAGGAGGAACAGCAGGTCTGCTTGTGATATTTGTTCCCACAATTTCAATTTTCATTGGCTTTCCGTCCAACTGAACATTATTGTATCGCTTGACAGCTGCAACAGCATCTTCCCTCCTGGCAAAGACGACTTCGGCAGTTCCCTGTGAACAAAATTTATCTGTCTTAAAATCACACGACACTAATTGCTGGATCAACCACAATGTTATCAATCTGATTTATTACCTCTGATCTTCCACTCCTATCATAATGAATGGAATATCGTTTTAGGTCACCAACCTCAGAGAAGAGCTCCTGCAAATTGAAAGCTCAAAAGATCAGAAATCTAAAGGCAGTCATTTAAGGACATGTGCACATGAACTATATAACAAAACAAAACACTCAAACGAACACCACATAACGCAGGTATGTAAAACTACTGGACTCAAAATCCATGGCGGCTAAAAACAGAGGATTGAAAGTAAACTTACCAGTAAAAGCAACAAACTTGATTATCTCTTGTGTCATGGATGACAACGTCAAATACATACCAATATAACAATTTAGTTCCAATTACGGTGAATCTTTCAATTAACCTTTCCAGGCTACCATTTTTATTTAAAATTCAAAATTTGAAACTTTGAATTAATCACAAAGGCAAAGAAAATCACGAGACAGTTCTGACAACACTTACAAGATGTTAAACGGGAGCAAAAGTTACACTTGCAAAAGGAATAACAACAGATCTATAAGTAGTTAAATTCACAAATCCATAACACAACCAAATCACCTAATAGTAATTTCGGGCGACAACACAACAAGCTCAAGTTAACAGACTCAAATCCTCACCTTGATATCCTCGTTAGAGACTCCGTAATCCAAATTCGAAATATAAAGTTTCGTGCCAGTCTCTATGGAAGAAGGTCGACCAGCTCGAGCAGGATAAGCCGCGGCCGCCGCTGCAGTCTCCATAAACATATCGTGCTGCCATGTCGTATCAGGAGCTTGAACCGGCTGCTCCAGGGACGAGAATAAGAGCAAACAAAAAAAGAAGGGCGCGCCCAAAATCAGATCAATTTGAGAGTATAACGGAATCCAGCTCGAACAACAGCGCAAGTACAGACCTTGGAATAGGGACCAGCTCGGTTCCCGCCGCGGTTAGGGAAGCGGCGGGCAGGACCGGGGCCAGAAGAACGAGGAGGTCTGCCTCCGCCTCCGCCGCCGCGTCCACGGGAGTTGGACTTCCTGTTGGACTTGATGAGATCGTCCAGAGACATGTCCAAGGCGTCCGTCATGGTCTGGCTTTGAGGTTGTTTGGGTCTGAGCTCTCTGGTTTCTGCTCTAGTCGCTCTAGATCCAGAGACTCGGGGAAGAAGAGTGAAGTTGAATTGGGGGTAGAAAAAAGGCCTAAAGGGGGGTTTAGTGTGCTGGTGGCAGCTAGGTTTTGAAGGCGGTGTCTACGTCTTAAATGGTGTTTTGTAGTTTTCTAAAACATAGATGAAACTAATACAACAACGGTGTCGTGGTGTAGTTGGTTATCACGTCAGTCTAACACACTGAAGGTCTCCGGTTCGAGTCCGGGCGACGCCATTTTCCAATTATTTTGCTTTTCCGGCCCAATTATAATTGCGCTGAAGTTACATGGGCTAACGATGCATGGGGAAGGGTTCAATTATATTCCTTCTTTTCGGCCCAATTATTATTGGGCAATTAAACACGGATAATAATTATTAAATAATTTATAATATACTGAGAGAAAATTTTCATTCAACAATACTTTAGTGTAAAAATAGGAACAAATAAAAATTTTACTATTTTTTGTGATTTTAAAATGACTCAACCTGATCATTAGTTTAACCTGGTCAAAAAGCTAGCTGGGCCAATTGGTGGGCCTAGGTTCTCTAGCTTTCAGAGTCTCAATGCTATATAAATGGGTACATGTCTTTAAAGATTTTAGAGCTCATATACTTGACATTGTAGATATGATTTTTCATGTTAGAAAAGTATCTGAGTATTGGACTAATCTTCACTATAATTCAACGTATCATCCTCCTGGGATAGGACCACTATTAATAACACAATTTCCACACACCTACTTCTAACATGTGACTTAATCAAACCTTACTGTTTTGAAAGGAATGCAGCATCCTAGAGTTATAAAACCAGGCAAAATAGAGAGTGTTCCTTATCTTGAACGAGCCTTTTGATTACTTCTCCTCAAATGGTTGAAATCTTTATGAAAAATTCAATATCACAAATGGTACTTGTTCACTAAGTAACCTTAGTCTTTTTTTTTCTTAATAAATACATCCTTCCACTTTTATTTCTTAATAAATACGCTCTCATCGCCTCAACATCACATCTATTTATTATTAAATACACCCTCGTCGTCACTAAACTTCACATCTACTACTAGTTTTAGATAGTTTTTCATTATTAATCCACTTCTCTACCTCATAATTTTTATCTCTTATGTCTAAAACAATAGTAATCAAGAATACCCTTGTTGAAAGCGAATCCGTCTGCGCCTAAAACAGTTAAACTACAAATTAAAATAATACTTCACAATACTCAAACACACGCAAATCCTAAATTTCACAATAAATTAGAATACCCAAATCCTGAAATATTTCTTTTAGAAGTGGGAATACAACAAAATTTTAAAAAAAGTAGGAATACAACAAAAGTTAAAAAAAATCAATTCAGAGATTTTTAGGTTGGGTATTTCAATTTATTAGAGAATGTAGGATTTTAGTGTGCTTGGGTGATGTGGAGTGTTGTTTTAATTTGTGGTTTAACCCGTTCCAACTCAGAGAGGTTCGCTTTCTAACGGATCCAGACGAAACAGATACACCTAGTTCCTGTGGGTCCATCTAATGACCTGCCATACTCATAGACGGACATATAGTGCCTCACTTTAACTGGTCGACCAGCGAATCAAAATCCATAATTTGTATTGAGTGCAGTGATCAAAAATCATTGAAATTGAGTATAGTGACCAAATTCTAGTTCGAGACTGAGTTTAGTGACCAAAAATTGCTTTTGACCTTAACTTTTCTCATGAACTTGATAAAAAAAGAAAAAGAAAACTTCCCTCATGAACAACCAAGGTAAAAACCCCATCACTTCCATTATGTTTTTTGCTTTTTTTCTGGTTTTATTTTGGCCAATATTTTGGCGATAGTGTGAGTGGGAGCAGGATACTTGAGTTGGGTCTCCTATTCGGATTTTGATGCCTCTTCCGTCCTTTTCAACATGTTTGGATCACACTCAAAACTGTCGCATCTTGAATGATCACACAAAGTGCTGCCATGTTCAAGCAGTCTTCACTACCATTGGTAGACATTAATACACTGCTTTCCTCAGGGTTTTTCAACTAGAATCTTCTGGATCCACATGTTTGTAGGACACTTATGTCGGGTGCCAAATTTGTTTCGGTTTCAATTTTAGTGCTATTCTATGTTGTAGGTCCATGTTTTAGTGGCATAAAATGTCATGTTTATATATGCAGGTTTATTTTTATATGTCTTTCTTATTGCAGACGGTAGTGCCCTGCAGTTTGTTTGTCCTGGGTCTCAATTTTTTGTAAGTGGAACCTGCTGCAGTTCCTAGGTTATGTACCTTTTCATCATAAATGATTTTATGATTCCCGGGAAAAGAAAGAAAGTAAAACTATGCAAAAAATTCCTAGGCTTCAGGCTACAGAAGACTCCAACAAGTGAAAGGATATAGAAGCACTTTATGTGTAATGATCATGTTCATGAGCAAGGGGGGATGTATGCAAATGCTCACGATCACCCGCCACCTATGATAATATAGTTCACTAATTCTTCTTTACATTTTTCCTTCATTGACATATGAGGACATCAGCCACAAAAATCTGTCTGCTCCCCTGAAATTGAAGTGATTGTTCGTGAGGTTACAGTTGGTGGGTTTTAGTCTTTCATTATTGACATATGTTGGCCTGAACATGCAAAATTGCCATTTTTATGAGCTTGATACGGATACAGTAAGATAAGATCATAACGATCTCCTGCGAGTTATTTTTCGCACCCGATGGGTGTCAAAATTGGTTATCTCATGATCTTCATGACACTATTGCATGTACTTTTGGTTAATTACTCTGATGCTTGAGTAATGAGTTTTTATGATTTGGATGTTAAGAAAAAGTAGTAGTAGTAGTGGTACAATACTACATTAATAAAGTAGACTGGGTAATAACAAATTTTATAGCTTTAGTCCTTCACATGATTCCCGAATGTCGAACAAATTTTCGTGAGCAAACAGCACTACTTGTGCGCCGGATGTGACAGGATCGTGGAAACACATCTCTTGGACGCGATGAAGGGAACTCGTGCGCTGGGAAAGCAGCTAGCTCAATGCATATATAGTGTATAGTCGCCAAGTTTGATATATACCTCTGAAACACTCACAATTTCCTCATCTTTATTGGCTGATGTATGCATGTAATGCTTTCATTCCACCCGCCAGTTTATTCATTATTTTGAGACTTTCCTTTCAAGAAGTAAGGCAACATTTTCCACCACAAAAAAAAAAAAAACATTTGATACTAGTCTCACTTCCAAAAAAAAAAAAAACATTTCCACCACAAACTAAAATACAAGGCCACAGTCATCATATGCCGAGGAATCCGAGCAACCTACTGTATACCATTTGCATTTTTTCCTTTTGTTATGATGCTTGTCCGTAATCCACTCAATGTTATATTGTGAGCATTATTTTTCTTTCTTTTTTTTTTCATTTAAGAAATTATTTCTTGAAAGGTTCTCTACCTATCTATCTTTATCATGGAACCAACAACAATAAGGTCTTAAACCAAATCACGCATGATCCAAATTATGAGTTCGCATGCAAATGAAGCTTTGGTGAATCTCTAGCATCCTGTTTCCTTGCTGATTATAATAACACAGTGCTTCGAATACAAAACCAAATAAATTTTTCTTTTTAAAAGCTCGCTGAGCACGGTTGTTCTCCCAACCCAAATTTTTCCTTACCGAAAAACTCTTGTCCAAAAGAACTGGTTAAACCAAATCATCACTCTCATCGAAACATATATAAATGTATTTATGGTACACATTTTCGATACTTCAACATTATAATTAATTTTGAACGCTAATCTGCAAGTGCACAGATAGTTGTAGCAATCAAGATCGTCCTCTGGGACTAGGTTAATTACTAATCGCTTAATAACTTGTGATCATCTAAGCAAATAAAGATTGAATTTGAGTAGAAAATAAATAGCTAAAATAATAAAAGGTGGATTCTCAATATTCAAAAGATGTCTAGGACTTTGGGGGCTCACTTGCCTATTCTTGATGCTTCACTTTAGAATCATGCACAGATAGATCATGCAGCTAGCATGGATAGGCAGACTATGCAACTATAAATTGACCTTGCTCCTGAATTTCTTAAGTTCATTGAAAGATGAGTTGAATAATGCAGAATAAATAATCCACTCTCGTGGCGAGACTTAAACCCTACTTAACTATCTCAACTTCGTGTTCACTAGCGAAGAAATAACTAAGGCATTAATGCACAATCAACCTAAGCAAATATTCTTCACTAGAAGGTCATCCTTCCTCAAGGCAAGTTTCTAGTGTTCAACCTATGCAATTCCAGTAGTCAATTGACGTTGTCACTTAACAATCTTCTATCTAGAATTTATACTATTTAATGGCCAGTTAAATAGCATAGTTAAGTGTCCTAGGATTGAATCAATGAACAATAGAATATTCAGGAATTAAAAGCAATTTATTAAAACATATGCATCATAGAATAGACAAGCTACCTCCCCTAATTCCTAGACTTTAAAGATTTAGCTCAACATAGCAAGAGAGAAGAAAATACTCACGAATTTCATTGCAGGCATTGAACAAATAGTTACAAGAATCAAACTTGAAGACAAACTTGAACTAAGCTCCTAAGCTGAATTTCCTTCCTCTTCCTTGAAGAATTGATGAAGAACTCCTCTTGAATTTGAGAGAGAATGGAAGAATGAATTTGAGAGAGAATGGAAGAATGAGAGAATGAGAGAGAATGCAAGAATGAGAGAATGAGAGAGTGTGAAGTGTCTAGTTTCCTCCTAGAATGCCTTGCTATTTATATGCTCCAGGAAAAGATGGTAGAAAATCTCTCATTTGAATTCAAATCTAGGATCTAGTCTATCTAAATTCAAATATAATCCATTTGAATTTAATTACATAGATAAATGCCAATAAAATAATCCTAATTTCAAATTTAATAAATATCCTCCAATTATCTTGAAAGATAAATCCTGGATAATGGGAGTTTGATTCTCTACATAGCTGAAATCGCTCCGCACAGGCAGGTCGTGCACATGAGGATAATTCTCCATATTTATCTCCATTTCCATCCAGGATAATTGAGCAGCTTATCCATATCTTCCAAAAGCTATCCTTATCTCCAGAATCTATCTCCATCTATCAAATTATACCTAAAAACAACAAAACTAGGAGAAAGGATTATCTTTATTAAAACAAATGAAAAACTAAACAAATTAAAACAAAATAATAAAACCAAGCCCAAAACAAAATATATTAAAGGCCCAAAAAGTGTGTATTAATCATACACATCAAATTCAAGAGCGATATCGACTTTAACGAATTATGTGAATGCAAAACATTTAACTTGGAGACAGGGTTCCAAGCTCCAGTACCGAAAATGACCAAATACACGGCGCATCTAGGTAAAGAGCCACGAAAAGTTGTTTTCGAACTGTGTGAGTTTATACCTTGTTTTCTTAATTTATTAAATATTTTTTGTTTTTTTTTGTTTTCCATCCAGTATCAGGAGGTTTGTTCCGACTAATTCGGACTTGATCCGGATCGCGCACCTAATTATAGTGGCTGATTCGGACTTGATCCGGATCGCACACCTGATTATAGTGGTTGAGTTTCCTAATGAGGATTTTAGGCGTAGGCACTTAAAACTAAATCAAGTTATTTACCACTTAGACCACCCTCTAGGTTTCAAGTAGGACCTTCCTTTTTTAATGAAAACCTAAAGCAAAGGTTAGATAAAAAAATCTCTAACATTCATATATAATCTTAAATATCGATTACAATCGTGATTGTCACACCCATGGAGCTCGCAATGCTGCGCAAGTGTGTATGAAGTCGGACAGTCCTGGCATAGGACTGAAGTAGAAAAAAGGGAAGGCTACCGCCATTACTGAGTAGTGCAAATTGATTCGGATGTTTCTGGGTTGAATGAGCACCCCGATATGAGAACCCGACCAACAATCCTTTGGCCATCTCACTTCTTTTAAAGTCGTCACCCAAATTTTATCAAATAAAAATATTCTAAAAGAATCTTTGGAACGACATCATTGTACTCTCTTTCTTTATAACCACATTATTGAAATAAAATTGTTCATGATTTTCTGTAATGGCAATCTTATATATAACAGCCAAGAGATTTATTTAGTATGAGGGGAGATGTTATTAAAACACAGGTTAAGACTTAAGAAGAAGATAATTCAACCTAAAATAATAACCATCTAAAAGAAAACAAGGCTCATGATGTTGAAATTGACATAAAATTTGTTCCTTTTAACCGATGTTTTCAGAGCATGCAACTCACCGTCCTCAAGTTGTAAAGTTTGTAATCAAAGATAGAGTTGTTGACTTGCATCATGAAGGCGAAGTTCATGATATGACTTATGACTTTAAGGACGCGTCCTGTGATATATTCATCCAGCCACTGGAAGGATCAACAACCGCCACATCCGTAATTTCTACACAAGTAGAATCACCTACTATAAGGTCATGTCTCTCCAAAATGTCGAGACGGGAGCAACCTCTTTAGAGTTGCACATACAATATGGTCTTTTAGCTTTTTAGGAAGAAGAAGATAAGATAATAATTTTAACACTAGAGCAGATCCGACCCGACTCTAATATCATGCTGAGCAAAACTTTGAAATAAGTATTGTTGTAATTGTAAATTTGGTGGAACAGAACGTGACGGAGTACAGAGCTCCTCCTGAGAGAAGAGTTGACTTTTGAGAAAAACAAATCCATCAGGCAGTTGTCCTTTTACATAAAAAAAAAAAAAGAAATTAAGATATTAAGCTTGACTTTTTCCTACTGTTCCAAAAATAGAGAAAGATGTCGGTATCATAAAATGAAATGCAACAAATTATGAATGGTGGAGTTTTGTCTACGTCTATATCCGTAGACTTCTAATAATGGTTCCCAATAACAAAAAAAAAGTGTGAAGTTTCTAACTAACAAAGACGTTCAATTATGTCACAAATATATGTGGCCTCAAAATCTCCCATCCTCAATTCGAGGATCAAAAGTCAGTTCGGAAATCAATTAGGTGAAGCACAATGCGATTTAAGTAATTATGTAATTTGAGCAAAAAAATGTGTGGTAATTGATGCATTTGGGTTCATCAAATCAATGTAGAAAACATGTGAAGCTTCTATACACATAAAATAGCTTTACGTAGTTGATTGCTTTGACTCACGGGCGTCCTGCTGCTTTATGCTCCATGGTAAGTGCTCAGCAAAAGGATTACGGTGTTGACATGCACTTCATGCCACCAAATCTTGAAGATGGAAATTAAAGGCCTATCCTCTAATTAATGGAGAATGGCGCAGAACTTCTTAACCTCAGCGCTGTAGGGGCAGACCCATTTTCTATTTCTTTTATTATTATTGTTATTTTTGTGGAAGAACAATTTCCATACTAACCGTAATGCTTTTTTAAAAAAGATTTGTGTCCATTTCCTGTCAATGGCTCTTCTTGATTGGATGTAACTAGTATAACCAGATGAGGTAAACCTGACGGGGATTGAAGATATTGTATCACCACCATATTTTCAGATGGCCCGTGTCAACCGGATGGGTAGGCAATGTGCCATATGTTTAATTATGATGCCTATCAAATTGATAAATGGCAGAAAACAATTGATCAGTCTGCATAGAAGAAGCCCTAAAAAAATGTACAATGATTTTATATAAGAAAAGAGAGTGCAATGATGAACATTGGTGGTGAGGCACTTGTGGATATATGTCATTTTTTTAATCAGTGTGGATCTATTTCCGAGCTTAGCCCTAATCAAATGAATTTTTTTGAGAACCCCCTAATCAAATGAATAGATGATAGGAACATAACCGATAAGACCAATTATTTAAATATAGGATTCTGAATCATCATATGCCATATGTTCCATTTAAAGATTCTGAAACCTTTTCAATAATGCAAAGAAAAAAATAAACAAATTTCAGCGAGATTCCTGTGATTGGCGGCCATCCAGATAGATTATATCTTATCTTTTTTGGGGAATTTAGTTGCATGGGGCTGGATTCTTACCCCTTTATCTTGTTCGAACCCCATATCTGACTGAATCTCCATTCTTTTTTTTTTTATTTCCTCAAAGTAGTGTCAACGGTGATAATATTTGAAAATTGCAATGCACAAGCATTTGCTGCTTTAAAAAAGAAATCATTGATTTCTCTTCATTTGAATCTTTCAAGTGCTTGGTTCTAGCATCAGCAAAATCCAATCATTCACCCACCTATTGAGCTCATGGAAAACTTTGTGATGAAGGGAATTATTAGTCAAATGACTACTAGCAAGTTTTTTAGTCATTCTGTCAATTAAACTCTTACGGATCACCCCGGGATTTCTGATATAGTGCATCAATTGATCATCACAACGGAATAGATAAGTGATCCTTCCTTACACATGTAGAAAGTAGGCATTTAATGAAACACAATGACTGTTTCATTGCTTTCACTTGTATATCATATTTCATATCCAATCAAAGAATTCTAAAGTAAAAAAGTAAAATAAATAATTCCTTTAAAAATAAATAATGAAATCATATATGACATACTAAGTGGACATACATTAGCATCAAAAAAAGGTGGACATGCATGCCACTGAATACAACTTGCTTAGTAGATTTTTTTTCCCTTGTATTCAAAATCATTTTAATTTCTTAAGAAGGAAAAATTTAATCTTGGTAATTATTCATGAATGAGCAGATTTTAAAATTTTCAATTTTAATCCTAAATCGAATTAGTCCTAAACCATGAAATGCGTACGTGACCGAAAATTTAAGCAAAACTAAATATTATTTCTTATCTGAAAAGTGGCGATGACTGAGGGCATGTTTAAAATCATTATCAATCCATCTCACCCAAAAAACAAATCATTATCAATCCAAGTGTGAAGAAAATTACATTTCAGCTGTAATGATCGGATATACAATAAGGAAAATGTAGCGATTAGTAGCAAACCTTGTAAAACTCGCATCAAACTGTACTATGAATCAGCGCGAGAGAGAGAACTACGAGGTTTTTTAGTTCAGATATGAGAGAGAGAAAGAAGGGAGATGGAACTACGTGGCCTTTTAGTTAAAAAAAACTGATCTTCAGACGCCGACAAATATTTTTGTATGACAGATTTACTATCATAAAGTATCTGTCTGTCTTTCTTTTTTTTAAAAAAAAATGTTATATCATAAATGTATCTTTGAACTCCAAAATAATCGAAAAAGAATACTAAACAAGACAAAAAAAAAAAACTAATCACAACCACAAAAGTCGCCAACCCTTTTGTCACATTAGGTGCTGAGAAGGAACTGACTCGACGGAGTTATACCCATTGACGTAGGAAAATTTTTAAAATAACGACTAGTTTATGCATTGCTAGTAGTATACTTATTTACATAAAAAATGATAGTATCTATATTTGTAGGAAACCTTCCTGTTTATTTTTACATATTAGGCCTTCTTACCTAAATATCTATTTATTTTTTAATCCATCACATAAACCCTTAAATATAAAATTAATTTCCAATCCGTCCTTCTATTAAGAAATTAAAGAAAAATATAACTAATATTTATTAAAATTATTGTTAGACTATTTTTTTCATTCTTCTAGAATCCTAAACTACCAGTTTATTCTATTACCTTCAAATATGTCCTATCCTACTTTCTTTTCTTCTCCCTTATTTGGTTTCTCCTATAATTGTAATCATATTTTAGTATTACTTCAAGGCTGGAATTTTATAATTTATGTAAATATTTTGAATAAAAAGTTAGCGTTTTTAAGATATTTATAATCATTCAGTAGTTCACTAGAATTGTAACAGCCCGGGTAAAAATTTAAATTTTCACCGAGACTGTAAAAGTCGTTATACAGTGATTTACCTTTGAATTTAATGTTGGGTAATTAATTCAAGGTAAATCGAGCGTCGTTTTTCGAAACCGAGGTTTTTTCCGCGCTCGGGATTTTTCCGTGGATTTTTCGGACCAAAATTGGTATTTTTTTAGTCCCGAAATCCTCAGAAAAATCAAGTTAACCGCGACGGAGCAGACCGGAAATATAACTAAAGAGGTGTATAAGTCATTTTCTGGTCCGGACGATACACGACTACATAATTGAGTTTTTGCGCCGCCTTGTTCCTGTGATGCCCGTGCACGCTGTTTTTTTTCTGCTTGATAAAGCCATCTTCTCCCTGCATGTAATGCACACACCACCATCATTTCTTCTTCTTCAAAACCCAGTAAACTTTTTCCTGCAACCACCTTCTTCACTCTCAAAACCAAAACAGAAAAAAAAAAAAGAGAAGAAAAAAAGTAGTAGAAGAAGAAAACATAAAAGAAAAGAAAAAAAAGAGAAAAGAAGAAGAATAAAAGAAAACAGAAAAGAAGAAAAAAGAAAGAGAGGGAGAGAAGGCCCCGTGAACCCGAGACCACCTCACCACCACACGCCGCCACCTGCACCTCTTCTCTCCTTCCTTCTCCTCTCGCCGGCCGCACGTCCCCGCTCTCCTCGTCGCTGCAGCACGCCGGCAAGCCGCCACCGACGATCTTGCGGCTTCGCTGCCCGCAAACCCGACGCAGCAGCACGCCGCCGCCGAGTCGCACACCAGCAGTCGACGTCCCCTCGTCGCACCGCCACCTACAGCCGCCAGCGACGCCGTCTCCCCTCGCAGCCGTCTCGCGTCGCCGTTGTCTCGCCCGATCTGCACCTCGTTCGTCGCGTCGCCTCCTAGGTGAGTTCGGGATAAAGACGAGCCGTTTGAGGAGGGTCGACCCGACTGCACCACGGGTTAGGCTATTGAGTCGGGTCAGGTGCTGGGCCAGGCTGGGGTTGGGCCTGTGTTTGGACCTGACCATGCTTGTGGACTAACCCTTGGGGCTTGGTTCTGGGTCGACCCAGAATTTATAGGGGCTTGGTTCTGGGTCGGCCCAGAATTTATAAGGGCTTGGCACTGTGCATGGTCTGGGCTGATACTATTTGGCCCAGTCCGATTCTATTAAAAAAAAAGAAGAGAAAAGAGAAAATATAATCTGGAAAAAGGGAATTAAAAGGAAAGATAATGATAATAAGGTTTATATTTTTGGAAATAATATTTGGAAAATATATGGTATATAATATGGAAAAATAATAATTATTTTGATAAAATGATTTTGAAAAGGGTATTGTCAAATATTATACCGGAATAATATCCAGGTATAAGTATGGTATTATTTTGGCACTTGAAAATAAATGGTAAATGATGATGATAATGGGATAACCCGAGGCAGTAACCGAGGCGAGTCAGTATTTATTTTACGACATACAGTATTAGCATGGCATCTGCATATCATCTTATGTGTGCATATTATTTATTGATATAGGGGTGGATAACGAGCAGTTACCTGAGGAACCGAACTTGGAATCTGTTAGGCAATTCCATAATTGATAATTGGCTAAGCTGAGGATGGATAACCCTTGATATGTGCCTGTAATACTTTGTGTGTTTTGTTGTTTGATTGAACTGCTGAGATGGTTATTGTTGGTTATTTGACTGCTATGGTTATTGTTGCTGTTGTTGTTAGACTACGTTATTGGTTTTGTAAATATTGTGTTGAGATTGATATTGAACTGTTAACTATGGATAATTGAGGAAAGGATAATGGGTATTGGAAATTGTGATGATATATATTATTGTTGGATATGTGATGATATGGATTTGTTGATGTTTGTTCTGTGTGTGTGATTCTTTGATATTGTTTTGCTTGATTGAACCGCTGTGTTGTCTGTTATTGGTTCCTTGGATACTGTGTTGTGATTGATGTTGGATTGTGAATAATTGGTGTTATGAAACTGTTGATGGATTGGTTTGTTGTATAACTTGAGTTAATAGGAATTTGGATAATTGTTTGACTGTTATGGATATGGTGATTGTTGTCGATAGACTATGATGTGATTGGATAATTGGAATAAACTGTAATATGGATAATTGGGAAAAAGAAAATGGAAATTGGAAGTTGATTTGAGATGATGATTTTATTGTCACGCGGGAAGTAGTGGTACGACTAGATGGTTAGAGGCTAGTTCTGTGGTGTCATGGCCGGTTTCTTGGTTATGGGATGTTGATCCCGGTTTGATTTGGATATTGGGATGTTGATCCTGGATTGGTTTGTTATTGGGATGTTGATCTCGGGTTACGTTTGGCCTGGCATCCGGAATTAGTTGATAACCAGGTACGACCCTAGCTTGTCCAGTGACGGGGCCCGGATATTAAAATTGGAAAAGTTAATAAGTGAATCGTGTCTTTTGGTTTTGGGTTTGGGATGTCGATTCCTGTGATTTGGTTTTGGAATGGATATGACTTAAATGTCACGTGGTAAGTAGAGGTACGACCGGATGGTTTGAGACTGTTTTGTGGTGGCCATGATCTGGGTTACTTGTGATGGGCATGTTGATGCCGGTTTGATTGGGATGTTGACCCCTGAGATTGTTATTGGGATGTTGATCCCTGTGATTTGTTATTGGGATATTGATCCCGGGTTCTTTTTAATCTGGCACCAGGAACAGGTTGATAACCTGGTACGACCCTAGCTTATCAGTGACGGGGCCGGAAGATAAAATTGGAATAATAATTAAGTCTTGGGTATGGTTGGGTCGAGTCTTTAGTTTGGTATGTTGTGGCTGTTGTTGCCAGTATTTCTTCTTTGAAGTATTACTGTATTTCTTTCTTGAAGTATTATGGTTGCCTGCATATCTCTGTTTATCCGTGATTATGCTTAAATGTACCGGTGAGCACTTCGGACTCACCCCTCGCCTGCGGGGTTTCATCCCGTAGGTTGAGTTATTTGTGATTCAGGAACGATGCATTCTGGCGGCTGTGACGTTACCTCGGGCAGGACTTGGATCCATAAGTTGCATTGCATGGTTTCATACTATTATTGAGAACGATAAAATTGCTTCTGCTGTGCTATATTTTGGGTCCCCGGGTTCGGGTGACGTGTTTGTTATTGGGCCGTTGGGCCGGATTATTGTAATATACACTGTTTGTGCCACATATCGGTACTGTTTTATGGTTAAAACTATTTGACGGGTAAATGTTGGTCGGGGTGTTTCAAGAATATTTACTTAAGAAGTAAAATTAATAAGATTTAGTCAAACATTTATTTTTCTCCAGCATTTCCAAACTTAATCCAAATGTTGAGGAACCTATGTTGGGTTTTTTTGATCATCTGGAACATGTGTTAGATAAATAACGATTTTTTATATATTTTCTTGATAACCAATTAGTATTGGTTGCAGTGGTAAAGCGTACTGCATTCCCCTTAAACCACAAGGTCCAGGTTTCGAGTCCTGGTGGAAGCGGGTGTATGGAAATTATGCTATTGGTAGTGGTCCTACCTCACAAGGGTGACGCATCGAGCTACGAGGAGAGATTAGTCCGGTAGTCGACTGGGATACTCTTCTAGCATCAAAAAAATATATTCTCTTGATAGATTACTAAACAATCAAAATGGTTACATGTGTTAACGTCCATCGACTTTGCCCATTTTCCTTATGGTCAGTGGCGGTGGCCCAGGGGGCTGAGGGGGGCCATGGCCTCCCTGGATTTTTATTTTTTTCATATAGGTCCTATAGTGATACACCTATGAGACCCTTGGATTTTTGATTTTGTCATGTAAGTCCTATCGTTATATATACTTGGCCCCTTATAAATTTTGTTTTTTTCACATAAACCCTTACTATTACACACAAAATATTATATTGGCCTCTTCTAAAAATTATATCTAGCTCTGTCACTGCTTATGGTGTCCCTCTTCTTTTAAAGGTATTGTTGTCCATTTTATAAAATAACCCTATTTTGACACATGTCTATAAGACCAGCATTTTTAGATTTTTTTTAATATTATCTACTTTATACTTTTTAGTTCTAACTTTTCACTAAAAAATTTTTCATGCCCATAAAATAAAAAAAAAAACATTTTAAACTCTTTTATAATTAAAAAGTCTTTCTATCTCGACCCGACACCACCTACTAAAGCTACACTGCCATCCTCACCCTACCTCCCAACTAAAGGTGAAAACTGTTGGTCAGCTCTCCGACCATAATTGTTGTCACACCCAAAAAACAAGAAAATCCACCACACCATGTACCTATATGATTATGAAGAACTGATCACCTGCACCTAAAGCACCCGGATTACCTAGAGAGCTTCCATCCATATTTTTAACCCAACCAAACAAAGACACTTCCAAAAATCAATGTCCCTCAGCCGATGCCACCATGAACTTATACCTCAACATATTCTCTCCACAAACGCGCCGCTGCCACAAATGAGCATAGGCAGGAAAGCAACTATTGTATCAAACATTGCCCTATTACGCATACATCAAATCCTACAGCACAGAACTACAAAGAAAGTAGCATCCAAGTCCAGCAAAAAAAACCCAGCACCATTATCAAACCATTTTCTAAAAGAGGTGAAAAAAACGATTCCTAACATCCACAAAATCCAAGAGTTTCCAAATGGCTCGGCAATGAGGACAAAACTGAAATAAGTGCTCAATATCCTCACTTGCCTCTCCACCCATAGGCACATAATCAGACCTCACAAGCCCAAAATGATTCCTACGAACAATAGCCAATAACCTTTGCCACCGAACCAAACGTATAAAAGTAATAAGTTTAGCCGACAAAGGCATCTTCTAAATCCACAACCAATCCACCTCCATCTTAAACAAATCAGGCTAGACAAGCTCACGATAAGCCGACTTCACAAGTACAAGCCATCAGAACAAGGAGCCTAATATAGCTCGTCAGGGTGCAGCACAAATCGGGACAAAAACAATGCATCAATTCGAGAAATAACACCATCACAAAGCAAACCTCGCAACATCAAGCAATTCCATCTCCGATTAAATATAACATCCAACAAGACCAAAAAGTCTAACTCTTCAAAAATACTTGCAACCTCGTCTGCCAAAATTACACTTCCAACCTACCGATCATGTCAAAAAAAATACTATCGCCAGTATTAACCATTTTGGGATGTTAGTCCGTGCGGCCTTAGGCAACTCTCACTCAAACTCACGCCTAAGTCAGCCTTAACCTTCACAATGAAGCTTGGTAAAAGAACCAGCTCAAGGCAACGAAAAAGAAAGCAAGTGTTTGGAAGGAATAAACTGATTGTATTACTTATCTCAAGTATACAAAGCACAATTGTGTGTACAAAAGAATGAATGATTACAGAGGAGGAGCCTTCCCCTTTATATAGCCAAACCCGCCCCCCAACGGACGGCTAGGATCGGCCCTCTAAAGTTCCCCACGATCTAACGGTGGAGACAAGGCCTGTAGGTCTGCCCAGGAGCGTCTGTCCATGCCTGTCATCTTTGGGAGAATGTCTGCCCATGCTTGCCCACAAGTGAGTGCTAAATCACCTTGCAAAACATGGTGGTTTTATTTATTTACCCACCTCTCCGTGTTACACACGGATTTGGAGGTGACATATAAAAAAAAAGTCTATATATAAAAAAATATATATAGCTATATTATTTTTAATATATTTTTTAAAAAATAAAATAAAATTACTAAAATTACCTTGATTTATTGTACATTGCCCCCTTAACATTCTCCGCCAACATTGGAAACATATTGGAAACATATATTTGATGTCTGCATCTCCTGTCTCGGTATATCCAGAAAATTCTTCCCCGAAAGGAAGCTTGAGGAATTGAATCACTACAATACATAATTTGTAACAGCCCGGGTAAAAATTCATATTTTTACCGGGACTGTAAAACGCTTTGTACAGTAATTTACCATGTAAAAATAATCTTGGATAATTATTTCAGGATAAATTATGCATCGGATTCTGAAACCGACCCTTACCCCACGTTCTAGATTTTTCCGCGGATTTCACGGACCAGAGTTGGTATTTTTCGGGTCCAGGATTCTCGAGAAAAAACAGGTTTATCCTTGAGTTAACAGGCCAGAAATAAGTCAAGGGGGTATTATACTTATTTTCTGGTCCGGATGGGACACGCCTCACATGCAGCACAGTGCTACATAATTGAGGCAGCTCAATTATGCAGCCTGTGAGTCGCCTCTTCCCTGTATTGCTAGTCCCTCACCCGTGACTTACCAGTGCTTTGCATGCTTTTCTAGTACGCCACTATCATTTTCTTCTGCCTGCAAACCCATCACCCAGTACCACCTTCTCCTTCCACTGCAAAACACAAACCCAGTACTTCTTTCTTTTCTTCTTGCAAACTACTAGTGTAACCAGCTCACGCAACCGTCACCGTGAACAGGAAAGAAAACAGAAAAGAAAAGAAACAAAAAAAAAAAGAGAAAAGAAAGGAAGAAGGGGTTGCCGCCACCGTGAACCACCTCACGCCGACCACCACCCTCTTCTTTTCGTCGCCTCACCTCTACCTTCACGCCAACCGCCGGCCGACACCACCACCTTCCACCGCGCCTGCACCAGCGAGGTCGACCGCCGCTCCCTCTTCTCTCCTCCTCTCCGCCGGCGTCGACCACCGCTGCAGCACCACCGGACCAAGCAGCAGCAGCTCGGGTCGCGTCTCCACCAACTCGCAACCGTCACCGCCGCCCTGAGTTCGCCGCCTTGCTGCTGTCGACGACTACCAGCAGCTGCCATGCCTCCTTCCTCACCGTCGTCTCGCCCGATCCGCGCCCCGTTCATCACACCGCTGTCGCATCTAGGTGAGTTACCCGTTTTGTAAACGGGTGTATGGATGGGTTGAAGACGACCCGAATATCAGGGTCGCGGGTCGACCCGGCTGTGCAAGCGGGTCAGTGGGTTGAATGGGTTGCTAGGCTGATGTGCACCTAGGCCTGCGTGTGGGCCTGTGCCTGGGCTCCTAGTTGGGTCTGGGCTTGGCACTATGCAAGGTCTGGGCCGGCACTGTTCCTGGCCCAGTCGGAATTTAAAAAAAAAAGAAAATAAATTCTGGGAAGAAAAAATAAAATAAAATAAATAATTATATTTGGTATATGGGAATAATTTGGAAAATATAAGAATATAGTATATGGTTATATTTTGTGAAAATAAAAGAAGCAACTACCTTGTTATAATATTCTTAAGAAATTATAACATGATTATAGTAAATACTCTTAAGGATATATACTATGTAAATGTTTTACCAGAAAATATATATATATGCATGACTAATTTCTAAAAAGATTATTTTATGATAACTATAATTTTTGGAAAAAAATAAAATAAAATAATAAAAAATAATAATAATAAGTGATAGTATTAGTTATTTTTATCAAATATTTTGGAAAGGGTATTATCAAAGTAAGTATTATACCGGAGTAATATCCGGGTATAAGTATGGTATTATTTTTGACACTTGAAATAAATGGTGAATTATGATGATAATGGGAATAACCCGGGGGAGTACCGAACTGGTTCAGTATTTATTTTACGGCTTACAGTATTAGTCGAGCATTTGCATATCATCTTATGTGTGCATAAATTATTGTTTGATATAGGAGTTGATAACGAGCAGTACCCCGAGGAGCCTGAGCTGGGACATTTTGAGGACTTTCAGAAATAGGAAATCGGCTAAGGTGAGGATAAGTAAATATTTATATACTGCCGTAATACCAAGTTGTTGTTTGTTTACTATGTGTGATATATGCTAGAAAAATTCTTTGTGGCTGTGAATAGCTTGTTGTGTGATGAGTTAAATTGATGTTTGATGCCGTTGATGATGTTGAAAATATTGCTACTGTTGATGTTATTGATGATATTGGAATTGTTGGTATAAGTAAGTCTATTACTGTTGTTGTTGACTGTGAGGATTGTGTGAGTTGAGTACCGGGGGTACTGGTATGAAATAACAGTTTGGGATAAGTTTGTATTATCCAGACGAGCGGAGAGGCTGTGAGCCTGCTCGGGATAATGAGATAATGGTCGGATAATAGAATCATAGTAACTAGTTGAGGGAGGAGAAATAATAAAACTGAATACACTTAGACATCTAGTAAGTCACAGTTAAATGTTAGAAGAGCCAGAAGGTAGTCTTATTTTTATGGTGCTGGGGGAGAGTGTGCTTGGGGTCTGCTCCCTGTCTGTACCAATTATTATTTTAGGCGCTGGGGGAGAGTGTGCTTGGGGTCTGCTCCTTGTCTGTGCCAGTTATACGTAGAGGTACCAGGGCGGGGTCCACGGGCTAGCTTGACTACCAGGCGACGGCCACCATTTAACTAGTGATAGGGGTCCTGATAATAAAATTGAGAACCTTAGCTAAAAGTTGGTGTGACTTGGTTATTTTCGGATGCTTGTATATGTATGTTTGCTTACGGATTTTACCCGGTGAGCACTTCGGACTCACCCCTCGCCTGCGTGACCTGGTCACGTAGTTTGATTGTGCGTAGCTCAGATACGTTCGAGGCAAGCTGTGGGTGCCAGGCCCGGATCCATCCTGCGTTGCATCATTTTCATATTGTTGCTTATTGTTGTATTGTACTAAGACTTCCGCTGCTTGTATTTTATTACTCAGTTCTGATGCTTGTTGTAATAATGTCTCCGTGCCGGGACGAGTACTGATGTTGTATTATTATTACTGTTGGCTTGTGATATTTACCACTATGGTTTCTGTAATGGTATGTGGTCCCACGTGTTTACTGTGTATAACGGTAAATACGGATCGGGGCGTTTCATAATTCCTTCAAGAAAAAATTCAAAAAGTTTTTACAAAGAAAAGGTCGGGGTGGAGAGATAGCTTAAAGACCTCTTTTGTGCTTTTGTTTTAATCTCTTTGTTGATGGCCACATCTTCTATATATATACAAAACTTTCATGACTTTTCAATTACATTACACAATATATGCTCATATTCAATGCTAATAATAAATATATTTTCCTATTAATAACAACAATAATGAATGGAACCAAGAAATGCCCATGAATTTTTATAACATCATTAGAATGGACTACTCTTTTTTTATTAATGGGAATTGATGCTAAACGTTAAATAAAAAAAAACACTTAAAAGTCCAAAAGGCTAGATACATGTTGAAATGCAAAACATTCATGACTTTTAGTTTATCAAGTATACACTAATTTAATGCTAGTAATGAATAAAATTTTATACTAAAATGAAAATAATGAATAGAAATTTGATAGTTACACGGGTATAAGAAAAACCCTTTATATATCCATATATAAATTCATTTAACATTAATAAATTTTGACTCTCTATATCTTGTATTTAATGCATTATGCCAATTGACCAAATATTTATTATCCTGCAATTCAATGTTTAGACGTTTTGCCACATGAATGGGATATAATATATAGGTTTTATATTTGGTATTTTCATAATGGCCCTAATTTAATGTAGCTAAGGGTGGCATTTTCATGAAGTAAGGTAAGATGCTTATTTATACTACTGACCATTATTGCAATTGTTAATTGATGGATAAGGTCTTTGCTACATGGCACATCAGAATAACATGAACTTTACCATGTGTCAACACCAGAGATCTTGGTCTCTGATTTAATATATTTATATAGATATTACTGGTTCTCGGTATTAAAAGGAAGAAATTCTTGGACATATATATATATATATATATATATATATATATATATATATATATATATATATTGAACAAATTCTTGGACATATAGGGTTGCATTATAAATGGCATCGCATGGGCAAGATAATTTCTTTTACTACCTTTCTTTTTTTTGATTTCCCACCGGTATCCCGGGCCAGTCCACCTTTAAGGACATTATAGGCACCAGACTAAATCCAGCTCGACTCGGGTGGCGCACTTAAGTAATGGTGGGTGAGTCTCCCAAATGAAGTTTTCTCCGTACAGGAATACTCGAACCCGAGACCTCGCTTAAGCAGAACAAGTCGCTTACCACTTGAACCAACCTCAATTGATTCTTTTACTACCTTTCTGATGACGTATTGAATGGCCTCAAACATGTTTTTATAATTCAAAATATGAAAAAGGAAAAAGTATTAAACAATTGTGAGATCTGTGGACCCTCACATAAAATTTCAGGTGAAAATGACAAAAACAAACGGTAAACGGCAAGATAAGGGACAGAATCTTCGAAGTTAAAAGAAGAGGGACAACATGAGAAAAATTGACAAGTCAAGGGACGTAACACCTCCTTTAACCCAAGCAGAACTATAATCGGGCATAGATCTAACACCTCAAAGAATTTTTTACAGAAACGTCAGTGAAACTTCCTTGCTATTCCATGATTAAGTGAATGCTTTCATAAAATCATCATTAATTAAGTTAGGTAAACGATTTATTGAATATCAATTATATTTATCACTTTTAAGAGTAATCAGGAATGCTAAATGAAACAGTTTCGCAATGAGTTTGGCACCAGAATCACCTGGCAGATTTTGGCATGTTTGGCGGATGGATTATAGCAAAGAAGTGACCTCTCCCTTGAAGACGAGTATTGCATGTTGCCAGAACTACCTGATTTTTGTGTGGCGCAACTTTTAGATGATGCTGCCGGGGCCGAGTACCCTGCAGGATCTCCTTGTATTTTAGCATAAAAAATGGATCTCGTAGCATTAATTTATCCAATTCTTGTTCTTGATAGAAAAAAAAAAAACTTATTACCTGAACTGAAGAATATTTCAATCTCTAATTTTATTGAACGTCATTATAAAACAATACAAACTCAAAGTTATTTCTCAAAGATTTTGCTTCCTTTTCTATATTTACATACAACAAAGTTAAGGATAGTAAAAAAATAACACGAGACAATTAAGAAAAGTAACTGTAACAGAGTATTGATTCTTTCCCATGCTAAGCAAATGGTGTCTCATAATCTTACTTATTTTGTAGGAGTGAAGTATTGATTAAAAAATCTCTCTTTTGCAAAATATTAATTAATAAAAAATATCCAAAATTAGTGTGCCATGCGCCATAAATTTTCTTGTGTTTGCTCTTGCTCGCAACTGCATGAAGACTTATTATTATTATTATTATTATTATTATTATTATTATTATTATTATTATTATTATTTTGTAGCCGAAAGCTGTGGGATGACTTGAATTCATGCAGACTGCAGTCAATAAGAAACGCAATGGTTTTCATCAACCGGAATTTAATGTCTTTCGGTTAAGCAAGAGGTGGCAAGAAAGGTTAAGACGTGTAACGATACTAATACAGGCACGGTATCAGGAGTTGGCATTTGTAAGTACAGCAGGTCAAATTGCGACAACCGAAGTACTCAAGTTTTATCAGATTCCCTTTTGTCAATTGCTGGAACTAATAGTGCAAAAAGTTTGTTGGCACCATGCCTCTACTTCTACTTTTGGGTTCAAAAAAAGATCGATCAACCTAACTTCTGGAGAATCCTGGATGTACTCGCGGTGATGATGAATCTTGGTCAACCAGCGAGGATAAATTTAATTTGTAATTTTCTGTAATTATTTTGGAGATTTTCAAATTGAAATAAACGTGGCCATGACTAAAAGAGCCGTATTATAAGAGGCTAAATCGGTTTTCATTCCATTACTTTTATTAATGGAGGAAATTCAGAGCTTTTATTCCCAGTTTTGCTTTTTTTCTTTTGACAAGATTCTCATTGTTGCTTTAGATTTTGTATTGCAAGCAGATTCACTGAACTGGAAAAAAAAAAGGGAAACCCACAAGTGACTGCGAAACCATTTTTGGCAGAATAAAGTATTGTCAATACGCATTCTTAAAAAAAAAAAAAAAAAAACAAGATGATTACTAAAAGGATTATGTGATGATGTTACATATGAGAAATTCTCCGCGTCCGTTGTCGCCTCGTGTGATGCTAGAGACGAATTATAGCATTTTTCATTTTTCCCACTCAGTGTATCTGAAGCTTTGGTCGCTATTGGGCTCTTCTCCAGTTAAGGATAACAGGAAACAGACATCTTCTTAAGTCAATCATAATTATTAGATTAAATTTAATGGTTTTTAATTATTTTATAAAATAATTTTTTAACACTGCATTTATTTCTCTTTTTTTCTTTTTTTTTTCCTTTAACAGAGGATATAATCAAAATAACTCATTTAATTTTTTCTTTTTTCACTCATGTTCTTCACTCTATTATTTCTTATCTTCAACGTGTGAAGGGAAACAAAAAATCACCATGAAAATTCTATTGAATGATCCACATTTTTTTAAGTTTACTTCAAATTAGGTTGTTTCCAAAAAATTATAAAGCAAAACATTATAAAAAATATGGTGCAACCGTGATGCATGGACCGCGTGGATTTAAAATTATATGTTTCTACTCGAAGGTTTAAAATTCACGACAACTAAATAAAAATTATGATCCTTATCCAAAATGAGAAAAAGAAACTATGATCAATCAAAGAAATGGTAAAGAAAATGTGATATACTCCCTCTGTCCTTTTTTTATTGACGTTTAAACAAGTTAGAATAGTCTTTAAAATATTGTCATATTGGTATATTTTATGAACATGATCTCTTTCCTATTTTATCCTTTATTCACATGAAATCATATCTTTGTTGGATTTTATCTTCTCTTAAATAAGGGATAATTTAGTCTTAATCTAACTCAAAATTCTTAAATTTACAGCTATTAAATGTATTCCTTAATATGTGTGTTGATTTCTTAAACAATAAAAAAAATACAAGGGAGTATGTACGGACAAGAAAATGGGATTTGGATTCTCTCCTGTACAGTATTCAACAGGAGAGATCTTGTTAAATAAATATCTTTGATTTGTTTAATCAATGGCCCTAAAATATGTAAGGTAAGAAAAACTAAAAAAATTAAATAAGGTAAAAATAAATTATCACCAATGATTTTGAAAATCATGGCCACGATTCAACCAACAGGACATAACTTTACAGGAGAGGATCTCAATCCAAGAAGATGAAGCTGCATATGTATTGGTACGAGAAGGAAAGATTAAAATATATAAAAGCAAATTCCGTGCCAGAAATAATCTTGTGTTACGAATAAGGGAGCTGAAAGCTAGCTAAAACCCAACCGGACCTTCAAGAATAAATCAAGATTACCACTTGTTTCTAAATTCAATGGTGAATTATAGTTTTGGACACATAGAAAATTGGAAAAGTAGTGTCTGGTCAAAGACTCCAACTAGAGTATGGTTGTAATCGGTGACAATTGCAGTCACTCACGAGGCTCTCTCTCCCCTATAAATTCCTCAGCTTCTCCTCCACAATGACACAATCCTACTCATTTCTCTCTTCCATAATCCCTATACCAGGGAATCTCATTTTCATGCCAAGAAATATATATCATTGACAGGCATACTTCATTATAGTGAGTGGTCAAGGGTGAAGCAATCATGCCTGTGAATATAACTTCCATAAAAACCTCATCAAATGGAGCCTGGCAAGGCGATAATCCCCTAGATTTTGCCTTTCCCTTGTTGATAGTTCAAACCATCTTAATCCTTGTCGTCAGCCGCTTCCTTGCCTTCCTTCTCAAGCCTCTTCGCCAACCCAAAGTCATTGCAGAGATAGTTGTATGTTTTCTTCCTTTCCATTTCTCTTACGCCCACAAGCACATCTATAGTATACAGTATATAGACCATATTAATTACATATACATATGTGTTACATTTGTTAGGCACCACACATGGCACACGCATGTAACATACATATCTAATCTCGTCCAAAAAAAAAAAACATACATATGACATATCTAATTACATTTCCATGAGGATTATTATTGGAACTAACAGAGTTGTTAAGGGGGTGAAATAGTGGTGTTAAATCAAATGACAAACAAAATTAAAATTTGCTATTTTTTTTCAGGGTGGGATTTTGCTAGGTCCATCTGCTTTCGGTCGAAACCAAGAGTACATGCACCGGATTTTCCCGAAATGGAGTACTCCCATACTAGAATCCGTAGCAAGTATTGGTCTTCTCTTCTTTCTGTTCCTCGTGGGTCTCGAGCTCGATCTCTCATCGATTCGCCGCAGTGGCAAGCGAGCTTTTGGCATAGCACTCGCCGGAATCAGCCTGCCTTTCCTGGGAGGCATCGGTGTAGCTTTTGTCCTCAGAAAAACGGTCGACGGAGCAGACAAAGTTGGGTTCGGCCAGTTCTTGGTCTTCATGGGAGTGGCTCTTTCCATCACAGCTTTTCCCGTGCTAGCCCGTATCCTGGCGGAGCTCAAGCTGTTGACAACGCAGGTAGGCGAGACCGCCATGGCCGCCGCCGCATTCAACGACGTGGCGGCCTGGATACTGCTCGCGCTGGCGGTTGCTCTAGCGGGTAACGGGGACGGCGGCGGTCAGAAGAGCCCGCTAGTATCGGTGTGGGTGCTCCTCTGCGGCGCCGCTTTTGTTATCTTCATGATGGTCGCGATCCGACCCGCCATGAAATGGGTCGCAAGCAGGTGCTCCTCGGAGCATGACGTGGTAGACGAGGCGTATATATGCCTGACCTTGGCAGGAGTTATGGTGTCAGGGTTCATGACGGACCTGATAGGGATCCATTCCATTTTTGGTGCATTTGTGTTTGGGCTGACCATCCCTAAAGGAGGGCAGTTTGCAGAGAGATTGATAGAGAGGATAGAAGATTTTGTGTCGGGTTTGTTGCTTCCCCTTTATTTTGCTTCGAGTGGGTTGAAGACTAACGTGGCCACCATTAAGGGAGGAAAGGCCTGGGGGCTTCTGGTGCTGGTGATATCAACTGCCTGTGCAGGGAAGATCATAGGGACATTTGTGGTGGCGCTGATGTTTCTGATCCCTGTGAGGGAATCGCTGGCACTTGGGTTTTTGATGAACACCAAAGGATTGGTGGAACTTATTGTTCTCAACATTGGCAAGGAGAAAAAGGTCAGTTTTCCATCTGCATTTTGCTATTAATTACTTTTGTTAACTACTATACATGTTTAGTATCTTGCATGATCATTATTTAAATTGACACGGGTCTATTTAATTGAGTGCCGTAAAGATATAGGGAAAGATAGTGGATTTGTTGGTTGAGAAGCAACAATGGCGGCAAACTGCCAAAAGAGCTTCTTTTGGTGGTGGGGATTGTAGTTTCCAAAAGTCTCATTCAGAGTCTATGTTCGACGTTGAAAAGAACAAAGAAAAGATTATTTTAGAGTTTTGGTAACACGAGGAATTCTGTCCAGCCGCTAGATATTTGCTTCTTCCCATATTTTCCAGTCTCTTGAAATTTGGTTGAGAACTAGGCAAGTCCAGTTGGTTGATTTAAGGACTGTACATACCTGATGCCTCCCTATAATCAAGACATATGGATTCAGGATGTTTGTTGTAGTTGTCAATATTCAGGTTTTAGCCAAGAAGTAGAATGACCTACCTATCAGGTTATGCAAAGGGGAAAAGTATATTCTAGTCCAGTAGGCAGTAGTCCTCTGAATATTCTGGCAAGCTCGATGAACAGCCCCCACTTTGTTATAATAAATTAGGTAAATGGAATGGAACGTTTGCCAGGGAATTGGAGTGGCAAATGAGGAATCTACTTACGTCTGCATTTGGTTACCTTTTCTCGGTAGAGACAAGAATTTTCTATACTAGTTTAGGGAATCACAAATGTGTGATCATATAATAAGATTTATATTTTTGTCATTAGAGACAACTGAGAGGAATCAAAGCTATGTAAAAGAGAAAATTCAAAACCAGATATCCGGTGGCGGTGGGCAGCCCACTTCAATTGTCAAATTAAGCAAACTTTTTTCTTTTCCCTTTCCATTTCTATCAGCAAACCAGATGTTCGACTAGTTAGGACTCCAAGTGGAAGAAAAGTCTTGCTCCGTTTTCTTCTTTTGTTAGTAGTTCACGGGAAGTAATATTCATTTTCAAATTTGTACACCTGATCTTTCAACCCAGAAAAAACACATATGCTTGCTTTTTAAAAAAAAAAGGAAAAACTTCTTCACAAATCTTACAAAATTGCTTCATTTCTTTTTTACAAAAAAACTTTTTTGGAGGGCTTACGAAGTTGCTTTTTCATTCACATGGCAATGATGCATTGTGACTTGAGATTGATGTGTGTGTTCATTTATTTATGACATTATAACTTCATAGGCCTTTTTGTTTATGAAGAAAAAAATTTCGGACGCCTTCCTTTTCAAGATTTCTCAAATGTAGAAGGGAAGTTCATCATCCTGTACCATATATGCTAAATTCAAACTGTTGAAATTATGCAAGTCAGTACCAGAAAAAAAAAAGTGGTTTGAATTGTATGAGAATGACGACTGCATCTTGAATTTCTGAGGTTTATCATATAGATAGATATAGAACTATAGATATATGTGCATTGTCGTCACCTGACTTCAAAAATTATTTACATGAAACTCTTTGATTGGCACCACTTGTCACTTGCGTATCAAAAGCCTTGAGTCGGTTAATTTAGTGCATTATGCATCTGCAAAGTTTGACTTGAGCATCTCCACCGGATCAGACTCCCATCCCATCACAATAAATATACTCTTATATCTACTCATGGATGTGATGCAATTCCACTGACCAGGGATATTAAGAATCCAGGTTTTAACTGTTGAATTTTGCCTCCTTGATTGCTCTAAGGTCAAGGGCGAGGTTAAGTAGGAATATGGAGAAAGGGAGTCGATCTTGATATATATATAAAAAAACAAATTAAATCCCTGGTATATTCCTTAATCGCGTAGCCATAGGTACAAAACAAATAAAATTTTGATAACAGAACGTCATGACAACCTTCCCTAGTATGGTATGTCTTGGATGAACTTTAAAAACAGATGACCAAAAGGTGGCACTGGTCATTTTACTTCAGATTTTGGAGTTATATATATATATATGTCAACTCTGTTGGGCTTCCTGTCTCAATTTCATTATGCGATATACTCCTGTCACAACTGATTGGTCAACTCTGTTGGAGTACATATTATATGTCAAGATCCCCCATATTCATCATCATTTTTTGCTGTTCAAACAATCAAAACTCACGAAGTCAGTCGTGCACCTAGAATATTAATCTTCATTTGCTTTTGGCTAGATCAATCTGACGGCGCAACCACAAATTTTCGCCTCTCATGATCATTTAACGTTAATAATTGAATTATTCAATTTATTAAATGGCTAGTAATTAGAGTTTGCATAATCCACCTATCTTATGTTCTTGAAAGAATACCCGCCACTTGAGTATATATGGAACTCACTCGAACCAGCAAATATGATGATCGCTCTTTCACTTTATATGGTGGTTCTGCTTTCATTACAGAATGTACCAAGAAGGCTAGGACATTGACGTGCATCTAAATGAACCACTCATTAATTATTACTTCTTTTTTTTTTCCTTACAGGTGCTAAACGATGAGACCTTTGCAATTCTAGTGCTAATGGCACTCTTCACCACCTTCATCACAACTCCCACAGTGATGGCAATCTACAAACCAGCACGTGGCAAGGCCTCCACCCGCACACACCGCAAGCTAGGTGACTTGACCACCACCAAAGACACCAAAGACCAGTTACGTATCCTTGCCTGTGCTCATGGGCCTGGAAATGTACCCTCCCTCATCAGCCTCGTCGAGTCAACCCGGAGCACCAAGAGATCCCAACTCAAGCTCTTCATCATGCACCTTGTGGAGCTCACCGAGCGAACATCTTCCATCATCATGGCCCAACGGGCCCGCAAGAATGGGCTGCCCTTCTTCAATCGCATCCGCCGGCACGACCGGGTTTCCACTGCGTTCCGGGCCTATAGCCAGTTGGGCCGCGTATCCGTGCGGCCCACGACGGCCATCTCGGCCCTGGCAACCATGCACGAGGACATCTGCCAAGTGGCGGAGGCCAAGAGGGTGGCGATGATCATCTTGCCTTTCCACAAGCGGTGGTGGAAAGGGGAGGAAGAGGAGGACGCCATGGAGAATGTGGGCCACGAATGGCGAGGGGTCAACCAGAGAGTGCTGAAGAATGCTCCTTGCTCGGTGGCTGTGCTTGTGGACCGTGGATTTGGAAATGGGCCTCAAACTCCCGGGCCCAATACTACAGTAACCCTAAGGGTCTGTGTTATCTTTTTCGGTGGGCCGGATGATCGGGAGGCCTTGGAGTTGTGTGGTAGGATGGCGGAGCACCCAGGAGTACACGTCGTAGTTTTGAGGTTTATTGAGAAGATGGGCTTCCAAAGGAACAACGTTGAGTTGAGGCCCTCACCATCCAAGGATAATGATGAGGAGGGGGGTTATAGCTTTTCCACTGCTACAATGAACAGAGACATTGAAAAGGCAAGTCCACAGCTAAATCATAGTACTTACTTTGCATATTGCTTACTTACATCTTGCGGTATATATTATATAATTTTTTATAACTTTTGGTCACATCCTAACAAACTTGGGTTTTTCATCTAATAAAAATATCAGGAATTGGATGAGACTGCATTGGCTGAATTTAGGAGCAAATGGGAAGGAATAGTAGAGCACAAGGAGAAGGTGGCAAGCAACATTGTGGAAGGAGTATTATCAGTTGGGCAAAGTGGGGATTATGATCTTCTTATTGTTGGCAAAGGGAGGTTTCCATCGGCTATGGTGGCAGAACTGGCGGACCGGCAGGCTGAGCATGGGGAGTTGGGCCCAATAGGGGATGTGTTGGCCTCTTCTGGCAATGGGGTTGTGTCTTCAGTGCTTGTGATTCAACAACACGATTTAGCCCATGTAAATGAGGCTCCAGCATTAAAGGTGGTACATCCTGACCACAGTCCAGCATCAGAATTGGGAGAGAGTGCAATGGATAATGTATGATCATAAGTGAGTTTTTTTTTTAACAAAAAAAAAATGTATGATCATAAGTGGAGTGGTGTGCAATAAGATGTACATGGGTCAACTCCACTTTGCGTGTATAAATATTCTGTAAATAAATTTGTTCTCTTTGTGTTAGAAGAGAGAATAAAATATGGTATCCTCCATCCCAAAGGTAGGTTATTGGAAGTTGTAATTACTGCTGTCAATTTCTGGATTAAAAAACACTACAAGGTGGAGGTCGGCTGAAAACAAATGCAAATAACTTGAGCCACATATATCTTTGGTTGGGAAGAAATTACAATTTAATCAAACCCGAGTTCAGCATCTTTTGAGAAAATCCTAAACGTGATAGTAAATGTTGGTGAGGCCTCAAAGCGAAACCACTTCATTCTAATTTTTTATGGTTAATCATAGAGCAAGCGACATGGCAATGACTTTCATACTCCTATATATGTAGGCACGAAGAACTTGCAGAGACAAAGGGTCATCAGTTTTTCATATCAGAATCGAACTATTGATATACCATTGATACACAGTTTGAGGGCATGCTTGCACACTCCCCACTTCTCTATTGGATTTGAAACTCGAAGAAAGATAACAGGAATAAAGTTTTCCAATGAATTGGATACAAAAAGAATTGTATAATTAACCACAACTCGACCTCCTCAAAGAGATACAACTTTTTCAATGTGTTTGAACAAGATAGTAAAACAAAGAATCTGGCAAGTGACATATATAGATGTAAACCAGAACAACAGACTTGTCCCCTAACTAGTCAACTACCCAAAACACACACTAAAATATCACCTGACGCAGGTATATAACAGGCTTACCACCCGTGAAACTCTAGCTATCTACTCGCTCATTAGTTTACAACCTAGAATCCGCAATTGCCGAATCCACACACTAGCCTGTGAAGAAAGAATATTAGTCCAACAGTAAGCCTAAGGACTAAGGAATCCCCTTTGCATCTCATCGACTAGGCTTTATGAAAAAAAAGGTTCATATATATATTTCTTCGGCAAAAAGAAAAGGTTCATATGTTTCCACTTTGATCTAATTTCTTGTGGGGAAAAAGGAAAATTGTTTCAAAGGATGGTTTCAATGAAGGGGATATTATTTTTCTCCATCTTTTTGTGCAAAAATATTACTAATGACTTAAGCCATGAGGTAATGATGGGGTAATGATTGTGTGCTACAAAATAAGAGACCCCTTAGTAATCACAAAGTTATTTAATTTCTACTAGTGATCCTCTTTCTGTCCCCGTATCCCATCAACCTATAAGCAGGTTGGCAGTTGAGCAATGTGGTATATATTGCCTGTCGATTTCAGAGAAAAACAGAAAAGATGCGCTCTACACTGAAGATGATATGCATTATGCATAAAGATTGAAGAGGAAAGACCAATTCAGTACCCCAAGAAAAGAACAAAAACAGGGAATTACTAATTGGTTATCCATAAGCTCCACTACAATGTTGCAGGATATTATTACCAATGGTGGTAGTGGTGAGCACCCAAGTATATATTAATTAAACAAATCCATATCGTCCGAGTCCATAAAGCATGAGGAATAAAATATAACCCCATAATTTCTAGAGAACAATTTGATTCATGTTGATCATAATACGACAGGGAATACTAGCAATTGAACTTGTTCTCTAGACTCTTCTTTTGGGAGATTTTATTCGATTGTCATATCATGCAAAGAATCAATTAACATAATGAGATTTTAACTTCCTGGTGACGGACTGGGAATCCGAATTTGAGGATCTAGGGTAAAGCTGGTTAATTGATTCATCAGGAATTAGGGTGCAATTGGTTAATGCTGGCTACTTGCAAAAATCTTGGAACGGTCATTTTCGAAATTATAACACGATAACTGGCTAGGATTTGACGCCTCCTCAACAGTTGGTACCTTTGCCAGTAATCAGGAACAACCTTTCTTGCTCATTTTCATGAAAATATTGGAAATGAAGAACAAGGATGGAATAGCATAAATCTTTCAAGTTGACTTGATAACGTAGAGAAGAAGAGAGGGGAGAAATGCATGCATCTTTTATCTATTGTTTCCTTTCTCCTTTAATTTGAGTTTGATGCAACACTGTGGGAGCAGTTAAGAATTCAGCATCTTTCAAGTGAGAGTGAAATATGGAAATGCGTCAAGTGTCAACTATTCGGTGATTGTACCCTGCAGTATCAGGCCTGTACATCGCCTTGCCAAAATCGCTTTCTTTGGAGTTGCTGTTATGTTCAAAGCTGAAATATTCTTTGATAAAAACTCTGTTTTTATGATATATATTTATCGTTAGTAGGTCTATGTCATGTAATTTGTTGCCGGATTTGTAATATTTGCTACCTCTGGTATGGTCTCTGCAGTACAACGTATTAAGTACTTGCAGTGGAACCTGGATTGTATCATTAGGATATTGTAAGTGAGTTTTCTTAATATGATTAGCTTTCGACAAAAAAAAAAAAAAAGAAAAGAAAACACGAGGAAGCATTTGGCAAGTGCACTAACTTCGTAGAATATAGACACGTTGCATTCTCCTGACCGTAAAACATTCTGTCATTTTGCTTTTGTAGATTAAGACAAACAAAGGTATTCAAGGTTTGGAGCAAAATTAGTCCTACCTCATTGAAGCAAAAATTTTTCGTCTATTAGCTATGTTAATGCACCAAACCATTAAAATTATCGGAAAAAAACATCTGATTTCTGCTGGCTTTGAATATGAACATCTAACGCCCTCTGATAGTCACCGTAGCATCACATCGATCAAATACTTTCAAGAAGTGAATCTCTGTAAAAATGATTAATACCATGAATGGGTGGGAAACTTGTGGTTACAGGTTAAATGACTCGGTGCAAGGAGTTTTATCCAATGATGCTTTCTGTGATATGGCATCCAAAGATGCTTTATGTCTTCTAATCATAACTACATTGGAAAATCAGCAAACAAATGAAAGTTTCTGGCAGCCATTGTTCTTGCATTGTCCTTTAAACCCTCCGCAAAACTAAAGTCACTCCAGCAAGATCCCTGTCAATTTTTACTTCCTTTTTTTTTTTGTGAGGATGGAATTTGGGACCCAACCAAAGGTAAGTGTTTCCGTTTTTCCACGTTGACAATGACAGTTCAAGGCCTCCACCTTGTTCCTCCACTGCTATAAGTTTCCCATCTAACTTAGAGGTAACCTCACACAATCTTGCAAACTCGGGCCATTGGAGTTTAGAAGCATTTGACAACAGCATTTCATAAATCACAATGCCACTGAACATGACCACCATCAAAACCTCATCTGATGGGGCCTGGCAAGGTGACAATCCACTAAACTATGCTTTCCCACTGTTAATTGTTCAAACAAGTGTAGTCCTCTTCATCAGCCGCTTCCTTGCCTTCCTTCTCAAACCCCTTCGACAACCCCGAGTTGTTGCCGAGATACTTGTACGTACTAGCCTATTCATGTCCATATGCATGCATTCTTGATTTTTTTTTTTTTTCATTTACGAAATCCTTATGCTGTGCTCATTTTGCTGTTATTTCATATGATGCATGCCTTTTGTTTTAGGGAGGAATTTTGCTAGGACCATCTGCTCTAGGCCGGAACAAGGATGTCTTCCACCTATTGTTCCCAGCATGGAGCACTCCAATACTAGAATCTGTAGCCAGTATTGGTCTTCTCTTCTTTCTCTTCCTTGTAGGCCTTGAACTTGATCTGAGTTCAATACGCCAGAATGGCAGAAGAGCATTTGGAATAGCAGCTGCAGGAATCTCCCTACCATTTCTCATTGGGATTGGTGTATCCTTCTTTCTCCGCAAAGCCGTTCGTGGGGAGGACAAGGTTGGTTATGGACAGTACCTCATGTTCATCGGTGTTGCTCTTTCGATAACAGCTTTTCCTGTCCTTGCCCGCATTCTAGCAGAACTTAAGCTCCTAACAACCCAAATAGGCCAGACAGCTATGGCTGCAGCAGCATTCAATGATGTGGCTGCATGGGTCCTGCTGGCTCTAGCTGTAGCTCTTTCAGGGAATGGTCCTGGTGGGGATGCCAAGAGCCCTTTAATATCCATATGGATTATCATCTCTGGTGCTGCTTTTGTTGCTTTCATGCTAGTTTTTATCCGACCTATGATGAACTGGATTGCGAAGAAATGCTCCTCAGAACAAGATTTTGTTGATGAAGCATACATATGTCTAACATTAGCTGGGGTGATGCTGTCAGGATTTATGACTGACCTGATAGGAATCCATTCTATTTTTGGAGCATTTGTTTTCGGATTAACAATTCCTAAGGGAGGGGAATTTGCAGCAAGATTGACAAGAAGGATTGAAGATTTTGTGTCAGGCTTGCTTCTTCCACTTTACTTTGCATCAAGTGGATTAAAAACAGATGTGGCCCAAATACGGGGACTGGAGGCATGGGCACTTCTGCTGCTGGTTATATCAACAGCATGTGCAGGGAAAATCTTAGGGACCTTTGTGGTGGCGATGCTGTGTATGATTCCGGTGAGGGAATCATTGGCACTTGGAGTACTTATGAACACAAAAGGATTGGTGGAGCTCATTGTCTTAAACATTGGCAAGGAAAAGAAGGTAAGTTCCACTTCAGTAGTTATTTGTATTACTTTTATGTTTTTTCTATACTAGAAGAGTATTATAGTCACAAGGATCAAGCAATGACTAGAGTTGTCGAACGAGATATTTTTGCCACTTACTATCCACAATAAAATCAGAACTCTAGTGGATGGATAAGAGCTTCAAGCCCATCCATACCAAGTCTTGAACATAATTTTACTTCCAAACGTGGGATGGCTGCCATAACTATTGTCTGCGTTATGCCAGTACCTAGAGATATTTAAGTTTTTTTTGGTAGAATAGAGATATTTAACTTGAGTAGACGCCGGCTTAAGATGCTCAGAAATACAGCAAATCCTAATAGAATGTGATGTGATATTTTAGATAATCTGAATGCAGGTTCTTAACGATGAGATGTTCGCTATCCTAGTACTCATGGCACTCTTCACCACCTTCATGACAACACCAACAGTTATGGCTATATACAACCCTTGGCAGCGCAGAACTTCTCAAACTGGTCATACTTCTCCAAATCAGCAGCAAATAGAGAGACAATCATCGCTCAATGATAGCCCGGAAGTGGAGTATCCAATCCTTGCCTGCATCCACGGGCCTAATAATGCACAAGCAGTTATCAGCCTCATTGAGTCTACGAGAACTGCCACGAAATTACCAATGAAAGCGTATGTTATGCACCTAGTTGAACTCACTGATCGTTCATCCTCCATTATGATGGTTCAGCGTGCCCGGAAGAATGGCTCCCCGTTTGTTAACCATTTCGATCAAGGCACATTCGATGATCGGATTACAGCTGCCTTTAAGGCATATGGCCAAATCAATCAAGTCGCCATTCACCACTCAACAGCCATCTCCGCGTTATCCACCATGCATGAGGACATTTGCCACATTGCAAAAGAAAAGGAGGTGGCAATGATCATCTTACCCTTCCACAAACGGTGGAGCAAAGCCGGAGAATCTATCGAGAACAGTGGGCATGGCTGGAGAGGGGTTAATCAGATGGTCCTTAAGACTGCACCATGCTCAGTGGCAGTGCTTGTGGACCGCGGTTTCGGGGTTTCCCACCAGGACGTAGAACCTTCCATTACAATGCAAAAGAAGGTTTGCGTTCTGCTTCTCGGCGAGGCCGATGATTGTGAGGCTTTGGAATTAGGTGGTAGGATGGTTGAACACCAAGCGAATGTGACTGTTATAAAGATCAAGGAAAAGCCTGTATCAGGATATAAGACATCATCAAGTAACTATATAGGGAATAAGAATGGTTTCTCCACCACTCCTAGTGACGACGGAAATAAGGTGATGTTTGTTATTAAAGTTCAGAAGGCAAATCTTTTACACTCCCATTAATATTTAGTCAATAAGACGTTTCTTAATGGAATTTTGCACTGGGCAGGAACCGGATGACCCAGCTCTAGAAGAGTATAAAAGAAAGTGGAGGGGAAGAGTTGACTACATAGAGAAGGAGGTGAGCGACATTGTTGAAGCAGTTCTGGGCATAGCTCAAAGTACGCAGTTCAATTTATTGATTGCGGGAAAAAGAGCAAAGCTAGCCAAAAAGGTGGACCATCAGGCCGAGCATCCTGAGTTAGGCGTAATAGGAGACATCTTAGCTTCATCAGACCATGGCATTGTACCTTCTGTTCTAGTGATCCAAAAACATAACTCAACTACACATGACGAGGGCAATATGTACAAAGTAGCTCGGGACAACAAGGGCAAGGGCATCAATGCAATGATAAAAGGGGGCGAATCCTCTGTCTGAGCGTTTAATGGCACATCCTTTGTATCCAAATGTTTGCTTATGTAATATGAATAAAATTGTTGGTTTAGCTTCAGCCTTCATCCGCATAGAAAATCCTCAACATTTAATAAACGTAATGAATACCTCTGGGGATGATTTATCCCAATAAGGATCGCATGTGGACTGATGGAAAATATTGCACAGGTAGGTAAAGTCGGAAACAATAAACCAACAGTGTCATGGTCTGGGAAAACTGAAACTGGTAGTCAGACCTTATCTTTCCAGGACACTAGACATACAGAAACAGAGCAATTCCTCTTATTAACTATACACACCTAAGCTGGCATGGTGTGGAAGAAGCTGTTCCTTTGGCCATGCATCTTTTTAAAGAAACTACGTGGCATAATTTAGTGGACAACACATCTAGGGGACAGCATAATTCAATAATTTCAAGGGAAACCCTATTCCCACAGCGCCAAAGTTTATCTATGCACCATCAGAGTAGCGATCAATTCCACCATCATTGGCACGGACAAGAGAAAATAGCTCTGAAGTCTCACATGTAGATAATCCATGTTTGCTATCGAAGAAAGTAAGTAAAAGTGATGAAAAAAAGAGGAAGCATGCAACGAAAAATTGAGTAAAAAATTGACTACAGTCAACTTGATTACAAAGCACTTATGACTTTTCAAGTCACAAATAATGTTCTGGCATACAGAGCAGTCCTCTTTTGGCTGGGCAATTCACCCTCCAGGTTCAAAGATGTGTATACATATAAACTACCTTCAACAAACCAGAGTATCCCAAACAAGTACATAATTTTTCTGAGATAAAAAAGAAATTAACAAGAAAAGGAGCTGCAGAAGATATACCAACCTATGCAAAAAGCATCCCTTCTCAACAAGAGATAAAATATGCCACCAGCACTTTTCTAATCAGCCGATGCACCTCCAGCACAGAAATCCATGCCATCAATTCCAGCAGTAACCGCCATTTGAGGAACTCAAAGTCAAAGGTAAACAAGGATATGCAATATGGGTCTACCTGGTGACAAAAGACATGATTTTACTAAAACATGTGAAAAGACCACACAATTACAACTCCCAAAAATCCTATATAATGTGTGCCAATGGAAGATAAGTACCGAAAACATTTAAGAAAAATCAAACATCTATCAAGTTTGAACACATGACTTCCCAAGTAATTCAAAGCCAAGCAAATTACAGAATGACACATTTCATGAAGACAATAAAAATAATAATACTATTAATATAATTTTTCATGATAACAATATCGAAGTAGTTACTGATATAACCTTCATAAAGAATTTCATAATAAATAAAAAACCTTAAAGAAAGCCTCCCCCTGTCCACGTGCCATCTGATTTCCCATTATGACCAACAGCTTTCTTCTCAGGTGCGCTTTGGTAGTAATTATCATCATAACCATCATCTTTGGCATCATCCCAGCCTGCCCAACCATCATTGCTATGTGATGTTGTCACCTTTACACTATTGTCCTTCCTATTGTCCTTCTGGTCCCAGTCATCCCAAGAGCTTGAATTATAAGAATTGTTATGCACAGTTGAAGAGGATTGTCCACCAGGCGACGAATTCCATCCTTTATTTTCCTGCTTATTGAATTCTTGATAATATCCATTACCCTCACTCTCATTCCGTTGCCAGTTATCATTCTTCCAGCCATCTTTGGCGTACTCTTCAACTTTCTGAGAAGCCAATGCCATGACCCCCTTCATAATTCCCCATGTCCTGTGTCCAATCTCCGAGGTTTTTGCAGTAACAACATTGACAGTTTCATTAACCTTATAATCATAACCGCCTTCCTTCACCTACAATCAAGATTTCGGTGGACCTTCAAATTCTAAGCATTTCTAAAGATAGATAAAACAAATGCAGAAGAATAACAGAGTAGAAGTAGAAGCTCAAGGCAACAAATAATGAAAAAAACAATTTTTGGAACACACAACTGCTTATAGAACATAGCAATTTGATTGAAAACCCTAACACAAATTCAGTGGAAATATTTAAGACTTAAAAACCACATATGTGAAAATTTATAATGCAAGCAGATGTCCTCTCATTATGTTTTTTCTCCACAATTTCTTTGTTTGACTGAGTGAAGTTAGTTTTTTTAGGGAAGAAAAACACCCTTCAGAAAGACAATTCAAAAGATTCCTGAACTATTTCAAATTTGAGAATGGCAAACACATACTTTGCTCGACCCAAAGAAAGTGTTATAGTGATTTTGCCAAGAAAACAAACATTAAAGAGCGAGCACTAAATACAAAGAGATACAATAGTGCCTACAACAAATCAGAGTTGCACAACATTCAGCAAAGCAATCAAATAAAAGTAACTAACACCATCATAACCTCACTCTATCTTCACAGCATGACAACCAAATACCAATTTTCAGATTTAGCTCATACTTTCATAACTATTAAAATTTCTGTCAAGAACTCCATCCCCAACCTCAGTCAGCTCAATACTATCAACTTTGTATCATCTCTCATCCCCAAGTAGCCCCATCATAACCACAGTAAACGTTTCTTTTAGAAGAAATTACTATTGCCTTCACCGTTGTTTACAACATTCCTTGCAACCACATACAACTATCTACCACTTTAGCCTTCAAACCAATAACCTAAAATTAAATTGGATAAAACCTATAATTACATTGAAGAGTCTCTAGTCCGTAGTCGCTTTGGATGGAACCTACAATTACATTAAATCATAAACCTAAACCCAAAAATGGATGGAACCTACAATTACATTACTGATAGCCCCTTAAATATTTCAGAACTTGGAGAGCAACTTAACAATAACACGAACATTCAGCCAGGCATACAAAATGTACAAAGCATTAAAAGTACCTTAGAAGTAATCTCTTTGGTGCCTGCTTGCACGGCACTAGCAGCTTGCTGTGCTGCTGAAGCAGCCACCATGGATAACTTACCGAATCCCTAAACAACATCAACAACAAATAGCCGTTACCACAAATCAATGCAATCCTACAAGCGCACAAAAAAAGAAAGAAGCAAAAATCACAAATCCAATACCTGTGACATAACCGAAAGGACGTCCTGCTGCTGGGCATTCCTCTGCGAAGAAGGCGCAGGGCTCGATCCAAACCCCACATACTTGCCGCCTTGCGAGGGTGGGATCCCCTCCGGCTTGGACTCATTCTCCGCCATCCTCCGCGCGAAGAAGTTATCCTTATTAGCCGCGGAAGCCTCCAATTGCGCCCGCGAGTATATATCCTCGGTCGATCTCGACCTCACCGGAGCCCCTCCCGCCCCACCGTTACCGTTCCCGCGGAAATCGCCAACCGACTGGTTCCTCCTAATCTCATTCGGAGATCTGTAGGAATCGTCATTGTCCCAGCTATCCCAGCCACCGTTACCGCCGTGATTGCTGCCGCCGGACTGGGCGAGCGGGGGCTTCTTCCTGCTCCCGGCGCCTTCCTTGACGACGGGTGGATCCCGCCAGGGCTTGCCCTCGGCGAGGGCCTGGATTCGGTCGCGGTAGACGGAGGCGGCGTTGGTGTTGTACTTGGCGACGATGTCGGTCTCCTTGGCGATGCCGTACTGGGCGAAGAAGGCGTTGAGCCTGTCGTTGCCGCCTGCCTCCATCTTCTTGATCTGGATCTCGGACCAGGAGTCCATGGTCACGGATCGGACGAAGGAGATGTGGACGCCGAGGCCGCGGTGCTTGCCGGAGCACTCCAGGCACATGAACACCCCGTAGGAAACCGACGCCCATTGCGGGTTCTTCTGGGAGCAGTCCACGCAGATCTTGTTCCCCGGTTGCGCTTGCAGGTCGCGCAGCCTCCTTGATGCCGCCATCCGGATCCGATTTCGCTACTCTGAATCGGATTCCAATACAAATTTGAGCAAAAGAGTCAGATTATAATTGTTAGTTTTATTTTATTTTTTTGTTTTTTTTTGTTTTTAACTTAGAGAAGAAATAAAGAGAGGGAGAAGATGGGAATGGAGATGGAGAAGAGAGGGAGAGAGAGATAGAGAGAGGGATTGGGGATCTCACCGACACCGCAGGAAACGTTGGTGGTGGTGGTGGTGGTGCGATTACGCAATTTTGGTGTTAAATCCCACTTTCCTTATTGTGTTTCCTTTTTTTTCTTTTCTTTTCCTTTTAAATGTTTCATATTTTTTAAAAAAATAATTCATTTTTTACTGCTCTTTTGGTAGAGTGGATGACCACGGCACGCGCGGGTTTGTGTAAATGAAGTGTCTCTCGAGGCTGGCTTGGCTGCTTGGGTGCCGACGGTCTCTTCCTACAGTTACGCGGGCTTTTCATATGCCAAAAAATAAAGATTACCAACCAACCAACCAATTAAAGTTGTTTCTTTTTAGAAAATAGAATACAAAAAAGTAAATAGAGAAACAATGTGTTTTTTTTTATTAGTCAGATAAATAATGATTTGAGAAATGCTACGCACGTGTTGATACAGTCACGACAGCATTACGTTGATTGATTTTGGTGTGTTTTATGCAACAGGTTTGTCGCTTTGTTCGAGTAAAATTTTTAGGATTAAGTTGTTTTTGGATTTCCTTTGCAGGAAAAATCAGTTACATGATCCTAATTCTAGTGTTTGATTTTGCTTTTGAAATTAGACATTATCTTTCTGTTTCCTCTTTTTTTTTTTCCTTAAAAACTATCCGTTACCGGCAAAATCATATCTGCGACTGCGCTGCCAAGCAATGTTTTTTACCCGCAAATTTTGGACGTTATTTCTCTGCCACGTCACATTCCCTTTTACAACATTGTAACGGTATCATCATCTGATTCTGAATCTGATGCATAAAAACGCCCACCAATTGAACAGAAAAAGAAACTCGATAACAAACAACAGGGAAGAAGTGATTCAGTTGACTAGAAGTTTCTTTTTCTTTTCTTTTTCTTTCGCCAAACGGTAATTTTGATTGAAAATCATAGGAAGATGATTGACTGTGGAAATAGGATTACGTTTTTCTTTTGTCGTATGTGGCAGCTTTTACATTTTTTGTCGGTATTTTTTTTCCCTTATATAGGATCTCTTATATTTTTTTGGGTATATAGAAGTTCGTATATAAGAGCTCTTACAAAATGTAGTGAAGAAATATAAGCCAGAAACTCGGGTAGAAGCGTGCAAACATTAGCCCTGGAGGAGCTACATGTTATTTCGCGGGAAGTAGAAACTAATAATAACCTATCATGTTAAATATGTAAATAAACAATTAAAGTTTATGTGTTTGTGTTCTTATGGTTATAATAATTATTATTGCAAGAATTACTATATAAATTCTAACAACAATCATTGTTAAATGTTAAATAAAATTTGGTCATTAAATAATTTTTATACTAGAAAAACAAATTTGTATCATTAAATATTTAATTATATATATATATAGCATTTTACAATTATGGAGGATACACATTATTAATTTTAAAAGTCAGGGGTCCTAGGATCTGCCCTTAAAATTCATCCTCTAGAAATAATATCAAATTTTAATTTTGAAGAACTAGTGAGTAAAATATTTGTCATGGAATTATTAGTGCTTTCCTTTCATTTTGGAAACTGTTTGATGACGGTACAACTGTGCAATCCAAGTGTCACATGTAAAACGAACACGCGTGGGCTTGAAGGACCTAGAGTGTCGAGGCAGTTCGATACTTAGGTTAGCAAATATATGAAACCATGCATATTGAATACACTCAAGATAGGGAGATCATGAGTCGTTACCTGAGACTTAAGGAGTTGTAGCTATGGTTGGGCTATTAAGGCGGATTTGTCGGGATGCCAATTCCTGTTTGAACTGAGTATCATGGACCTAGTCAAAGACTTATCCACAATGGGCTGTTATTGGGATTTTCGGGATCCAAGCCCAACAGGCGAGTGAGAATTTTAATCCTAAAGAATCATGCATCTTAGGTTTGGGGTTAAAACTAGGAATCTGCCTGGAAATAGGCCCGAGCGGTCTTTTTGCGAAGACCGCCTCGGCCTATTAGTCATAAGTGCAAGGCAGCCCAGGCAGGACGGTCATGGAGAGATGATTGCCCCAGCTAGGCAGTCTTGTCGACTTGTTTTATAGGATTCTTGGGGTTTTTATATTTTTTTCAATCTTCCGCCATAACCCCTGGGTTTAGGGGTTAAATTTCGGCTCTAGGATCAACAGATCGACCCCGGAGTCCTCGAGTACAATAAATATATCCCTCGCACCTTTAGTTTTAGCGAACTTTGGTTAGTAGTTCTTTATAAAGCACACTCGCTTAAGAAAATTCTTGCGTTTTGTTTTATCAATTCAATTTTTGGCTTTTCTCCCATATTTGTTTGGTATCAATTCTATGTTGGAAATGAATTCAATTTCTAATGATATTTTCGTCATTTACACACCATTTGTAGTTTTGTCTTATAAGATTTATTTTGGATCTAATCACTTGTTTAGGACAAAAATATCCTTAAAGATTGAATTCATTTCACACATACCAAACAGGGGTGAGTTTCTCTTAGTTAAGTTGCTTTTATGTTTGGTATCACTTGGAATCGGAATAGAAACGGAATCCTAATCATTTTGTTGTTTGGTATCACATGGAATCGGAATAGAAACGGAATTTGAATAATTTGCAATAGTCTAAGACATAAGTAATAGTGTGACAATAATCTAAGACATAAATTTTAAAGCCAGGTTGTTTATGATGGAACAAAATGAAACAAAATAGAATAGGATTCTCATTTCTATTCCCATTCCCATTTATTGTGTACCAAACATAGCCTTAGGTTCTTACTAATTCAAAGGTTGCAAACGCAATCTACGTGCCTACAAAGCGAAGAACACACAAATTTATTCTCTTTTAATTTTTCAGGGGGCCTAATTCTGAACCTAAACAAATTGAAATAACCAATGTTCAAATCGGAATCTTTTATATTTCAGTCATATCCGAATCAAAGTTAAAATTTTGGTTGATTCGATCAAACCCGAATTGTTAAAATCAAAGCTGTTAAAAACTCGTTTCAACTCGTAAAAACTTACGTTTTTACGATTTCACGGGGCTTTCTAGTGTTAACTCTTATGCAAAATCTTAATCTGGTCAAACTCGGTCAAACTCGCGAGTCAACTCGTAAACTCCTTGAACTCGCCGAGTTTACATAGTGGGTTAAAAAACCAAAAAAAAAGGAAATTGGGGACTATAGAGCTCAGCGTGTCTGTCGAGCAGAAATGGGAAAAAAATAAAACACAACACCCCAAATCAACAAATCCCTAATTCCCCTTTCTTTGCCAACCGCCCAACTCCCTCCTCACCTCACCGGAGAGCAGCCACGCCACAGCACCACCGCCACCATCCATCTTTGGCTCCTCCTCAAAGTTCCGGCCACCTACTCCTCCTCCTTCTCCAAGTCTTTCGGTCGCCTACTCTTGCTGGCTGCTGCTTCATCGTTTTCTCCAAGCTCCAAATCCAAGTCGTCGTCTGCTCCTCCACGTCCGACGCCGATTGGTTCAGGTAAGGTATGCCTTTCCTCATTCTCTTTGTATATTCTCCCCCAAAATCTTTGTTAACTAGATTGTAGTACTCTATGCCTACTGTTTTCGGAGAATCACAGGTTAATCATATTATGAAGCTAACAATGCTCAAACTTTGTTGATATCAGTTGACAAAAAAGGGAAAAAAATGTTGATAGTGTATATAGGTTCCGAAACACGCTTGAATGATTTATACATTTTTCTTGCAGTTTTGATATGCTTCATTTCTAGGCCAAAAACCAATTACAGTAGAAAACAATTCATCGATAGCATTAACACTTCATAGTTTTATTTGTTGCCTTTTAGCTAGCTGCTGCTGCTTTTGCTTTTAACATAGTGGAATATGTCTATACATAAAATATTTTTATTTTTTCCTTATTATTTTTGTGATGCCTAACTTAATGCTCCATAACTTGATTATTATCTTTTACTCAACATGTACACCGGCAGCATTTCACTTATATTACTAATTCATGATCGTTTGTCATAGACGCATGTATCAAGAAGGCTATGAATCCATATAGAAACTTAAGCATGACATCTTCCTATTGGGTTATGTTTGAGTGTTGCTTAGTTTGATGCAGTTACTAATATATTATATATATGCTGTTTTCAAGCACAATTTTTTGCGAGTGTTTAATTTGTGGACTTGGACATTTATTAGGTGGTGGATCGTAATGGCTTCTACGGGTGATGCATCCTGTTCTGCTTTTAATTTTGCAGGTTGAGTATTTGTATTAGTAATGTTGTATTGCTATGTTTACTTTGAATATTATGCACTTGAAGTACTCTTGTTTGGTATTTTGATTAGACAATATGTATTTTAATTTTGAATTTGTTGTTTTAATTATGCACTTGAAGTACTCTTGTTTGGTATTTTGATTAGACAATATGTATTTTAACTTTGAATTTGTTGTTTTAATGGTGTGGTTTGTTGTTAACTTAGGTTATATTCCAATTATATTAATTAAGGTCTATATGTAGGTTGAATTTTGATGAGAGACAATATTTGTGGGGTGAATTTTATGAATTGACCAATTTATGAATCCAATTAAAATTAAAAATTAAATTTTGTGGGCTCTTATGATTCTACGTTACGTTTTTGACAGGACCATTTCGATTTTACTTGAAAACTCGTTTTTAACAGCCTTGGTTAAAATGGTTTGGTTCGAACACCCTTGGCAAACCAAATCGGACCAGGACAATAAGCCAGCCTAAAACCCCACCTAAACGCACCGTTTAACTTCAACATTATGAACAAAAAAAGAAGAACCAGAAACAGAGTCGCAAAATTCTATTCGATGGCATTGGCAACCTAATTACCAAATCCCACATCCCTAGCTCAAAATTATCATTTCTCTCTCTCTTTCTCTTTCAATTCTCAAAGCCCTAATCTAGCACGAAGAAACAGAAACAGAGTAGCAAAATTCTATTCGATGGCATTGGACTTGGGTGTTGTCGACTCTTGTTTTGCTGGTACTTCAAGCCTCAAGCCGTGGAGAAGACAGTTTGCTTGCTACTGGAGAAGTCGACTTTGCAAGAGGGCTTAGTTTTGTAGCTTTTGTGGTTGTCAACTTTGGTTTTTCTGCCAGGTGGGTGTTTATCAATCATTTCTTATTTCCCTCTCTCCGCCAATTAATTTTTTTTTTGACTTGATGATTCTTGTTATATATACGCTTCTTGTTGGTGTAATATATGATTGGATAAACTTATGTTGTTTAAGTCAGGTGTCCTATTCCAATTCCATGCAATTAGGTCTGTTGTTTGCTTGATTAATGCTATCTTTTTTAGATTTTAGTCTTATTACTGCAGTTTACATATATATGGTCTCATTTTGATTATAATAAGATATTGGATAAGACCAAGTTTAAAACTTGAAGGCATGGAGTACGGTTCCATTTGTTTGACAATTGACACTGAATCCTTTAGGTGATGCTAGTAAACGTACTATTTCTTAGGGCGGCTTATCTGAGGAAGAAAGATCACAGGATTCCATATGGAATTTCCTGAATGCAAGACCTTGTGTAAGATTCTGAACCTTGATTTATAATCCTAGGGAGGCTTCCTCTCCTGTGGCATGCTTTTCAACTGTCCAGCTAAACAATGAGTTTCAATTTCAGTGACTCATGCATCATGACATCTTAAGTGCAGTGGGTTTTATTTATTTCTGGGATGACTAACTTGTTGCTTTCTAGCATTATTTACTTACTATGAAACGGTATTCTTTTCTTTTTTGCTTTTTCAGATTAGCATCTGTGCTTCGAGGTAGCTTCATGGATTTGTCTTTTAACTTGGAGAATTGAAATTGTCTTTTAATTTATATTTTGGAATCATTGTATTTGAAGTATTGAGGATAAGATATTCAACTTGTTGTTTTGAATGTCTGGTCTTATTTTTCCTTGATAGAATTGCTAAATCTGTTTAGGAAATTGGATGAATACATCATGCTGTTGAAACTTTGTGCAATTCCGGCTAACAATTTCCGAACTGAATTGATTCGGGCAATTTGGGCTCAGACACCCACAGGAGAAGTTTGGTCAACCAAAACCGAACCGAATTTCGGGTGTCTGAACCAATTTGATCGAATGCTGACCCCCCTAATCAATTCAGACAATTAATTCATCATCATTTTTTTTTGGCCCCCCAACTCCTCCTAACCTAACTCCCCTGAATTGCTTGCAGTATTGGTAGAGAAACGCACATGAGCGTGATGCACCTAGGCAGCAGTGGAGAAATGGAGGGAGAAGGGGCATCATCAATTAGTGGGGTGGTGGTGGTGTGCAGCAGAGAGGGTCTTCTTATAAATCCACAAGACTTGAAAAGGCTCTATGCAGTTCTAGTATCTATGTGTCTCAAGGATGGCGAGGAAGAGAAACAACATCAAGAGATTCGCCTTGCCTCTGACATTTTATTCCAACAACTGGACTCCAGATTTAATGATGCTGTTGTTAGTGGTAGTGGCAGTGGTACTGAGGTGGAGGAGGAGGAGGAGGAAGAGGAACTGACCCTCCTCTTAAGATGTTGTTTGAGTGTCCTAGTCTTGTTAATAAACATTACCACCCGCCCTGACCCGGAACCAGACCCGGAGCACCACTATCAGGTTCTTGTTATGCAATGCTGCCAATCCCTGCTTTCCATATTCCGCTCTTTGATATCTCTTTCTTCTTCTAGTAGTAGTAGTAGCAGTAGGAGTATATGTGGCCTTTTTGAGGTATTTGCTGATGAACTCTTAGCCCACAAATCCTTGAGACAACACTTGATGCTCATTGACTCTTATTCCTCTCCAGGAACCCACATGGTATTCCACTCCCAATTTGGGGGCCCAGGTGACATTGCTACCGTGTTAGAGTCCATTTCTGCCCATTTTATCCATTCCTTCCTCTCTCCTCCTCCTCTGTCCTCAGCCTTTCACAATTTCCTCGACACATTATTCTGGTCAGGGTCATCCAACCCACCAAGAAATAGAATCCCTCAAATCAGCCTCCCTGCTGCCTTGTCCTTGCTCCTCAGCCCCCTCATCCTCTCCGCTCCTAAACTCTTCCTCTCATATTTCATCCTCTTAGTCTCTCAAACTGTTGGCATCCATATCACCACCCCGCCCGATTTCAGACTTGTCCCTTGCTTTACTGCCGCATTTAGATGGTCCGTCTTCTTCTATGCCACCAACATCTCCACTCTTTTTCAGGGCTTTACTACTGCTCCTCTTCCCAATTCAGCCACTGCCACCACTACTCACCTCAATTTTCAATCTTTGCTTCACCCGGCCACAAGAGACAAACTCCATCTTCTTAGTTCCAAGTACATTGACTGTTGGGACTCACATTCATCACCACATGTGGATGTGGACCTGCTGCCCGCCTCCATTATGTATGTTAAGGACAATCTCTTCATCTTTGATGATGAATCTTGTCAGAATCAGGCCTTATCCATCTTAACTTGCATACTTCTCAATATATCATCATCTGCCAATGTTTGTGACACCTTATTCCACTACAAGCTGGACAACAGCCCCCAAGATTTATGTCTCCTTGCTTCCACCCTCAAGTTAATGACCAGTACTTTGTTACAAGCCTTATACTACCTCAAACATCTAAGGTTTTCGGGTTCCAAGGATGTTTCTTGTGAAGCATATGACGCAATAGTTGAAATCATCAGTTGCTTTAAACAGTTTCATACCTCTCTCCCCATTCAGAACTTCTTATTTGAAGTGATGCAGTCTCACCCTGCACGCCATACCACATCTCGGCGGATGCTTCTCCACTTTTCGGGCTTACTGGCATTAAGTTATGCTAGCGGACTTGCTGTGATGGTCAAACCCTGCCTTTTTGCTCTAATGACTATCCTGAATTTGTTCATTATTGAAGAAGGGGATCTCAATGCTCTAGGTTCATTATGTGGACCCAGCCCACCTCAATCCTCTTCATCCGCATCTGACAAGTTTAGAGGGGTAATTTCAGTTTCTTATCCTTTTTTATTTGTCTGAAATTATTCCTCCTCCTTTTTTCCTGTCTGTTAATGTTTCTTAATAATGTTGCAGGCCCTGGTGGTTAGGAAGTCTAGCCAAAAAGTTTCATTCAAAATGCTGAAGATTAAAGAGACGTATCTAAGGTAAATGATGCTCTTTTATTCTCTTTTCCTTTGTAAAAATAGCCTGGTTTGTAGGACACTAGAATTTAAGTAACCGACATTTCCACATAGAAATATTTGTATTTCTTCATTGATAACTTTGTCCTCTCACTTTTCTTTTTCTCCACTGAGAAAGAAAAGAAAAACTGCAATACTTGTTGCTGATGCAATTTCTTTGGGGATTTTTACCCTTCCTTCTTCTAGTTGTTATTTGTTTTGGTACCTCAAGTATCAGAGAAAAATAGATAGCACTCTCATATGCCAATTTCAGCATCTTCTTGTTGTTTCTCTCCATTTTTTGTTTTTCTACTGCAAATTTATATAGTTGAGAATGAGACAGGAAAGGAATATGCTCTTCCCTAGTTATGTTGATGATAAATCTTGCTATTTGTGTTAGCTTTAGGCAGCTATGCTTTGGACTGGCACTTCATTTGTCTCTGCAAGAGCTGTAGACACAGGTGAACATGTTCTAGATTGTTCTATGTGCTAGTCTGTTTTTGTGCGTCTGAAGTTTGGAAGATTTTTTTAATATGCATGAGATAGGAATGGTGTTTAATTTTCAAAACGCTGGCTCTAGTATTCAGCAATTTATCTCTTTGAACATTAACAGAAGATAATGGTACTCTTAGAGTTTGGTGTCACTTTTAAATTGCGAAACTTATCATTGTTTTCTTTCTATTATCATGCACTTAAGTGCACTCAAGCTATTAAATCATTTGGTCCTCTTATTTGTAGTGAAACGAATGCTTAACAGTAAAATAAACTTCTCATTCCACATCCTCTGACTTTCCCCGCCCTACTCTCAATTTCACTACTTGACTCTTTAGCAGATTTTAAAATTTGTTTGTATCATAGTGCATTTGATAAGTTGAACACTAACAGTGTAACAACTCCTCCACCTTTTTCTAAAATTTCTGTGTCATTGAGTTGGCTTCCTGAATTTTGTCATTGTCATATAACTGACACAAATTTTGTTTAGGGTGCGTATTTTCTCTTTGGATTTGACAATTTCAAAGAAACATGAACTTTCTTATCTGAACATTAACAGAAGATATTGGTGTTTAATTTTCAAAACACTGGCTCTAGTATTCAGCAATTTATCTCTTTGAACATTAACAGAAGATAATGTTACTCTTAGAGTTTGGTGTCACTTTTAAATTGCGAAACTTATAATTGTTTTCTTTCTATTATCATGCACTTAAGTGCACTCAAGCTATTAAATCATTTGGTCCTCTTATTTGTAGTGAAACGAATGCTTAACAGTAAAATAAACTTCTCATTCAACATCCTCTGTCTTTCCCCACCCTACTCTCAATTTCACTATTTAACTCTTTAGCAGATTTTAAAATTTGTTTGTATCATAGTGCATTTGATAAGTTGAACACTAACAGTGTAACAACTCCTCCACCTTTTTCTAAAATTTCTGTGTCATTGAGTTGGCTTCCTGAATTTTGTCATTGTCATATAACTGACGCAAATTTTGTTTAGGGTGCGTATTTTCTCTTTGGATTTGACAACTCAAAGCAACATGAACTTTCTTTCTGACATGGGCATGATTCAGTTGCCTGATTAACTTAAATCAACTTGCATCAGTGTGGTTTTTGAAATAGCAGTCAAATTCATTGACAAATCACCCTACCTGGAATTTCCTTAATTTTGTTGATTTATCTCATGCTGAGTGGTCTAAGAGGATATTTTCCTTAAAAGCTTAAGCAGATGTACACCAATAAGAAGGCTTTCATTCCTAATAAACGACATAGAATTCATGCTTCAGCTTGGGAAGCACGTGACAACTCTATTTATCCAAAGAGCAGGATAAAATATGTTAATTTAGATACTTTCAATGATAGGTCATACGACTAAGTATGCAATCTTCTTTTCCTTTGTTTATCTGTGATGGCGTAGAATTATATTTCTCTTGGTTCTGGGCCTATATTTTGTTTTGTATTTCATATCCTTTATTCTTCAATACACATTTGTTTTCCCTGCTTTATGTCAGAATGATGTTACGGAAATTCAAATTTAACACTGCATTGAGTCTCCAACTTGATTTTTGGAAGCCCATAGGTTGTAGGGATTTCGATGGGTCCTTTGCTCATTTTAAGTAAACAACTGTTTAAGAGTTGAAAAAGAGACAAAAAACATAGCATATAATTTCCAAAGAGGAGAAAAGGAAAGGAAGAACAGATTGAAGCTAACTCGAGAAATCAAATAGAGGGTTGATAAAAACTGAGATCTTATTTAAATATCCACATTGCCGATTTATTTTGTTTGGCTTCTCAAATCTTATTACTGTAAGAGATTAGTCATTAGTCCTAACTCATTTATTAATATAGAAACAGAAACCTAAAACACAGCAGTGCACTCCACCAGCTTGATCTTGGGTTTACTATTCATTATAAAAGGGGACCTCTGCACCTATCCTTTCGAGGTTCTTCTTTCTTTTGAAATGAATTTGACATCTTTAGTAACGTGTTGCTTGCTTTTCCCATTAAGCATTAGCTTATTCTGCTTAGTGTAATCCATGTGGCAACATAAGGAAAAGGAAAGGGAAAGGAGGGGAGAGGAGAGGAAAGGAAGCAGGGGAAAAAAGGAACCTTGTCTAATCACACCCCTCCATTAGAAAAGTCTTCCCAAAGGGAGGTTAAATCTTAGTTACCCTTCCTCCTTTCCCCCTCTCTTCCATTCACTCCGTATAGGACAGTTAACTATTTCTGGTGAGTGTTTATTCTCATAACCGTGCTTCTCTGCTTGTTTGCTAGACTGATTTATAGTGCTGAAACCATGTTGGTGAATTTTTTGGTGGAGATCTTATATCAGAAGTGGCCCATGTCTGAAGCAACTCGGAAAGATCTTCAAATTTTATTATGTTCTTTGTTTACCAATTTACTTAACATTACATTATGTACAGCTGCTTTATGCCATTTCTTTATACAATAAAACAAACCTATTTCCTGTGAAATAGGTAAGTAATTGGATAGAGCTCTGAAATAATAGGATGCAGCGGAAATCTCTGATTAGTTAACGTTAGGGATGACATATCTACTTGATTAATGATGTGAACTTTCTTACTTTTCCAGTAATATTTGTCTGTTTGTATACTACACTCAATTTCACCTCTGTTATACTCAGGGCACGTTCTCTGGCATGCACTAGCAGCGGGAAAGAAGTCTGCCAGAGGGGAAGTCCTGAATTTGACTCCTTTCTGGATGGCATGGAAACAGCAGGCAGCATGGTAAATGCTAATGAAACCTGCAACGGTGAGATATTTTTTCAGTGCGTAGAAGTCGTGGAAGGAGAATGCTCCCGGAGATCATCTGGAACTGATGATCTGTTCGACTTTGTTGAGTGTAAACGTGGAAAGGATTACGCAGGTTGGTTAAGAGATAGACAGAGATTCAGACAATGGAAATGTGCGAAAAGAGCAATTTTCAGGTGGAAGAAAAAGAAACTCCGTTGGAATTATTTGAATGGAAGGTAGATCGCAGCCACTCCATGTCTTATATTGTGAATAACTGTTGTAAGAGAATCGAATCTATAAATGGTATAGAGTTGACTACAATTTCGAAAGACAATTGACTTTTGGCGGAATCCTTGATGGGGCCTTGCGACAATATCCATCTCAGAATTCTTAACTCTCTCTGCAAGTGTCTTTGCCTGTTTGAGAAATAATTTTATTAGAAAATGGCAGCATGTGCTGATATGTTCGAATAAGATGTTGTAATTTTAAAAAGTTGTTCAACTAAAATGTACAATAGCAATATTAATTACAAATCTGATTCTCAGTAAAAGAGGCTAATGTGAACAAAATGTTACATATTCGGTAAGAAAGTAAATTTGAGGTGCTAGAAGGCTGACGGCTTGTAATTCTACCTAGTGAAAGAGCAAAAAGATTATCCAAGATGCCTGAAGTCACAACAAGGATTGAAAGTTAAGGCTATGTTTTGGAAGAGTAACATAATGGAGAAATTAACATATCATATCCCCCCACCCTTTTTTTTTTTTTGGTGAGAATCAACGATTTCATTCATCAGTTCGAAATGGGAACAATGAACTCTCGTACAAACTCTGGAGCAAAATTAGTCCAAGAGTGAATACAGTGTTCGTTCAATCCACGCTGAACTAGACAATGAGCAGCTTTATTACATTGACGTGGAACATGGGAACAGCTCCAAGAATCAAAAATGGATAAATAAAAAATGAGCATCAAGAAAGCAACGTCCGGCTCTTGAGTGAGGTAGACTGCGGGAGTGAATGGTTTGGACAATAGCCAAAGAATCAGTTTCCCAATGAATGCTGCGAACACCGGGATCATGTAATAGTCGCAGAGCGTAAATACCAGCTTGAAGTTCAGCCTCTATTGGCCAATAAGTACCTGCACGGCGATCACAACAACAAGAAATAACTTGTTCAGAAGCCGACCTGGCCAAGTGACACATACCAGTAGATGAGGAGGAACATGCGGCATCAGTAGTGAAGCTTATAGTGCCAACAGGAGGCGGACACCATGTATTAGAAGATGCAGCATCTACAGGAGTAATGGATGTACGGGCAGAAGAGATTGGTGATGATGAATCCAAAAGCAGATTTCCGGCCATTGAAATAATACCACCTGCTGAAGGAGTTTTAGTGTTAAATATAAGATCATTACGAGCTCTCCACATAGCCCAAAGGGTCATCGAGCAAAGCTTGACTATGAACATCCGCGGATAGAGTACTACACAGTTGCTGAAGCCACTGGTCCGTCAGGTGATGTGAATTGAGAAGATTTGGTGGAACTGAATTTTACAGGATGACCAAAGATTGGTGGTGGAGAAGGCAATGATAGCCCCTTCGTACAGTGTATTCTCCATTTTCCGTATGTGGCCAAGTGAGGAATTCTGATGGCTGTCGAATACAAGTGGCCAGTAGGTGCATTAAATTAGGACGCACGTACAAGTGGCACATTCCGTGCAGGATCAAGCCCAGTAAAATAATAGTTAACAGTAGAAGCAGGAAGAATGGGGCTAGAACAGAAGAGGGACATATATAACTGTCCTTGGCAATCCAACAATCCGATAGAACCCATGCATGCAGTAAGACCATACCACCAATCATCCATCCTCCACCACGATGAAGCACATCCCGACCACGAAGAATATACTCTGCCAAGCATAGCTCGGTTGGAAACCAAGTTGTTCGCGCATGCATAAAATCAGTCCTTGGGAAATAGCGTGCCTTAAAGACAGGAGCAGCTAAAGAAGTAGGAGACTGAATGAACCGCCTAGCTAATGAAGCTTGATTGAAGAAAGCAATGTATCAATATCCTATCCCCTTGATAATCCATAACGAAAAAACTAAAAAACTAAAGAATGCGGAAGGATTAATATTACAGAATTTTAATGTTCGATATAAAAATAATGTTGGATAATTTTATTTCAAAAGAAATATTAGCTTGCAAATTCTCCAATTAAATGTCTTGCATGCCAACGTCACATTACTGCTAGCCGTTTTGCCAAATGCTTTTACTTTTCAAATCTTTATTATAGCTTTAATATTACGAATCGTTGGCATTAATTTTACAGTTTTGTTTTTGAAGTAAATTAAGATTTCAATAGTGAGGGCTGACACATATAGTCGTTGCATCAGCAGAATAATATCTTTGGGAGTTACTATATAATTTAATTAAATTGGGTAGTTAATTTTCTATCAATAAGTGCTTATTTTGGAGCCTATATATAGAGGTCTCTTTTCATTTGTTAGGTACAAGATAGATGTACACCAAAAATGCACAAGTGCTAAGCTTTCTTTCTCTCCTCTCTAGTTTTTCCTATATATAGTGCTGGGTTCTATCTTCATAATATTCTTGGTAGTTTCTGAGGTCCTGCCATTATCGGCAGAGGAACCTGTTGAATCCTGGGGAAACTTTGCCATAGGCAGAATATTCCTTTAGGACAGTGCCCAGCACGCCTCAGGTTATGTGTCATGCTCCAATTTTTTCCAACAATCTAAAGGAATATTTTATTGTCTTCTTCTTTAGTTTTCTCTTATGAACGTTGTTCTTACAAAGTTTTTTTTGTTGTTGATTTATGCTTTTACAAAGCTAATGGTGGAAGAGAAACTAAAAGGTGCAAAGGAGAAACGTTGAGATTGCACATATGGGGGAAGGAAAAAAAAAGAGCTAGCCTGGTGAAAGGTATGTCCTCTAATAAAATTTTGATTACAAGCCTTATGTGAGATGTAATCCCGATTTAAGTAAAGGTATTTATTCTATTTGTGAACGAGCCAAATGGTTTTATTTATATAAATATAAAAGTGGCATGAGAAATGAAAATCCACCTAAGTCAAAATTTGATTTGGTTTAGGAGATGATATTACAGTTGAGATCATTTCTCGGAAAAATTATTTTGTGGCAAATATGAGTAAATAAATTTATGTGACTCAAACTTATCTTGTATAAAGAATTAAGTGGTGCATTAAGATACTACCATCGTTCCCTCTTACATTCTAGTAAGGGATGAAGAGAGACATGTTTGCCTTTGAGATTCCAGATTTGTTAAAATTCTTGGAATAAATAAATTTTTCTAAAACTCACATTTGAATAAACCTTGGCTCTCATATATACCTTATGATCATATAAACTAAATTTATATGATATTATTGTGAAAATTCGAGATTAATGTGTAATTTGGCGTTTGTATAATAAACAAAAATTAATGTGCTTATTAAAGAGCTTTTGTAATCAAGATTTTATAAGAGTTATCATTAGTTGAATAATTTATGTGAAATTATTCTTATTCTATAGGCTATGGGTTTATTTATATATCTTTAAGAACTGGCTTGAAATTTTTAGAAAATGTGGGGGTTTTTATTTCCTTAATTTTGAGAAGGAAGAATTATGTGAAAGACATTTTTGAAGCATGTCTTGGTTTTAAAATTGATCAAGTCAAATGAGATTTTGATTGGGTGCTAACTAATTATGATTTTTTCGTGAACTCGAGAATTTTGTGAAAACAAAATTGTATATAAAGATGCTTAATTTTAGCACCATAGAATTTTGATGAACCCATACATAATTGATTGTGTATGGAATAATGATTTTATTCATTTGTGTGGTATAACAATGTAGTTGTTATATTTGTTATCGAAGTTTTTTCTTGCTTTAAATTTTAATATATGGTGAAGCAAATATTGTGTATGGTTTAAATTTATAAGGGAAGGTGGTAGCTTGGTGCTATTATAAATATTTAATTGAGGAACTTCCTAAGAAGTTTGGACACTTTGATGTCGTACTAGTTTTGGCTGGTGAGTATCCCCTTATAATATAAATCCCAAATGTAAAAGAGATCCGATAACTCAGTATGAGCATGCACAAATTGTTAAGAATTTGTTGCAGTTGTGGGCGGATTAATCCGTCGATATATACACAATCGTTATTGTGGTTATGGGGCTGCCTTGTGCAAACTTTAAAAATTATTTGAAATATACCACAAAGTCATGGTATATATTATAGTGGACTTCCATTGTACTAACCGAGAGTACAGTGATGTTAAATGATTTTTTATTTTTTTTTAATTCATATGATGTAAAGTTCGCTGATGGTGGTGCCATTATTTGGCAATTAGCTAGTTCAAAATGATTGTAATTAGCTGACCTTGAGGCTAAGTAATTGAAATTATCTTAGCGAGTATTTCGTTGAAATGAAACCAACGTGACTGTGTCTATGCGTTGTAATTGCAAAGAGGCAATAGACAACATGAACAGAATAAATTCTGAAAGGAGAAATAGACATACATAACTAGTACTTTCAGTAAAATAACGTTATTGGGAGATGGAATAAAATTTCCATATATTATGTGAAATCAGAAGTGATTTGGCCGATCATCTGACAAACCCCCGGGAAGAGAATTAATAAACGAAACATCGAGGGGAATGGGATTTTATTATGCCTGTCTGAAATTAATTAGTGATGGTAACCCAACCTGCGTGATCGGAGATCCCGTGAAACAGGTTCATATGGGTATTAACAAGTCACTGATTAATCCTGCTAGTACTCGTACTTTTGTCCCTTCTTATGGTGTGAGAAATAGTACTAGACTGCATTGATCGAGAGGATGAGCTAGACTCTTAATGATCTTCATATCCCTTATGGGTGGTGTATAACTTGCAGTATACACTTGATGAGATCACCTATATGAGTGTGGAATGGGGCCGTTCCTATGAGGTTGTATTTCCAGGCACACCTCTAGAGCACTCAAGAATTTCCAGGCGCGCGCACGGCCGAAATGTGCAAAACCGCGATAACACCAATAATTGTGGGGGTGTGATATGATTGGTAAGAACTTTGACTTGCCAAAGTGTCTATTAGTTCATAGTAACCTTTTGTTACACTGATATTGTAACGCCCCGGTTTTCCGTTTTAGGATTTATAAAGAAAATTCCGAATTCCGGTAATAGAAATAAAATTGATTTATTTTTCCTTTGGATTCATTAATTTTAAGCGGTAATATGACGCTTTTGAGCTTTGTCGGACCTAAAACGCGTTTCGGGACGAAACACGACGTCTACTGTAGTTTTAGTTAAAACTACGTCGTTTTGAGGTCTGGAAAAAAAAAAAAAAAGTTGACCAGGCAAGGGTTGACCGCGCCCAAGTGGACGACGGGTCGTCCACTAGGGGCAGCCAATCCCTAGCCCGGCCCTTTTCTTCTTCTCTTCTTCATTCCTTCTTCCCGTTTCTCTTTCCCGTTTTCTTCCCACTAAGCCGCCACTCCCCCAACGGTGTTGTCCCCCACTACTTCCTCTCTT
>JAKUCV010000611.1:0-30936 GCA_028386065.3 Turnera subulata | reverse complement strand
AATGAGAGAGAGCCAGAGCTTTGTTGCGTATCTATTATATCCAACAATATGCATGACCAGAGATGCTCATCAGGCCGAAACTCGTATAGAGGTCACTATATGGGAATTAATTGATTGCCTCCAATAGTGTTCTTTGTTGTTTTTCCTTCTTTGGTTTTATGGGTAATGAGTACTGTGTCGCTTGATTATGATAGGCAAGTCTTTAGGAAAATCCACAAAAGGGAAGGTGAAAGCTTGATCATTCTCGGGCAATTCCCAGCGGTAATTAAGAGCCAAGTGATGGATAAAAAAAGCCATTTCCAGTTTAGCTAATTCTGATCCTGCACACAGCCTTGGGCTTCCCCCGAAGGGCAAGAAGTGATTGCTGCTTGGCGTCATGCTTGAATAAATGTTTGAAGAAGACCCACGAGTGTTGCTGCTGTTCTGTTGCAACCACCACCACCATCATCAAAGGATATATACCATAAATTTAATTTGAAATTAAAGTTTTATCATAACATACTCAGCAAAATTTAATCAAAAAAACATATTCATTTGATTGGACTCTCAAAAGAATCGTTTAATTTGAATCACCACAACCCAAAAAAATTCCAAAAAAGCACCAAAAAAAAAGATGAAAAACCAAAAAAACCCAAATAACACATACCGTCCTCACCATCCTCCTCTTCCTCTTCATCATCCTTGCAACCAGAGCAATATAGCCGGAAAACTCCGATCCCCACATCTTTTGGCCTTCCATCCGCCTCTATAATCCTCATCGTCTTCCGCTACATCGTTGATGAAATCCCATCTCCTCCACTTCCCTTAATTTGGATCTGATAGTTTCTATTTCTTAACTTCTCTTGGTGTCGGCCTGATCTAGTTTTCTTCTTCATTTTTTTTCTTTCTGTTGGCAGAAGATAAGATAATTGAGGAAATGCACCACAGATTGCGTTATAAAAGAAAATAGAAGGGTCTAGAATTCCAAATTCCAAAAATAACCTCAGCCGTATAATAAATTACCTATCATATTCTCACCAGCTGTAATACACAACATGTGTGCTACCCATCCACAAAGCCAACAAATGGTTTAATGGCGAAAAACCTAGCTATTTAGTTTTATATATATGTATAGATATGCAAAGATATAGATTATGTTGAGGACATATATATTATATATTCTGCAACTTGTTAACCCGGATTGCCGCGTCCCTTCCTGGCTACACATGACCCACTTTTTTATCATCTTATTGTGGTAGCTTGAACGAGCTGAGGTGGGGCCCACCCCATGTTTTGTTGCTTTTATTTGCGAAAAGAGAAAATATTTTTGTGGGTTGCCTCCGCGCTTTTTTAACGTCTTATAGCTGGACTCGATGCTCCTCAGGCGGAGGGCATATCTGCGAACGGTAGCACTACCTCTTGTCCGATAGGCTCTTCGGGAATGTACAACATAAGATGTTGTCCATTTACAGTGAAGGTACCATCGTCTTTGTTCCGGATTTCAACAGCACCAGATTGGTGGAGATTGACGACCTCGAAAGATCCCCACCATCGTGATCGAAGCTTTTCGGGAAAAAGCTTAAGTTTGGAACTGAACAGTAGGGCATGGTCTCCAGCCCTGAATTATCTCTTCAGGATGCGCTTGTCATGCCACCGTTTGGTCCTTTCTTTATTGATCTTCGTGTTCTCATACGCATCCAAACGGAGCTCCTCCAATTCGTCGAGTTGCAACATGTTGTGTTCTCTAGTAGCTTTTGGGTCAAAGTTCAGAACTTTGATTTCAAGTAAGCCTTGTGCTCGAGCTCGAATGGGAGATGGCACGACTTTTCGTACACGAGTCGGTAGGGTGTGGTCCAGATAGGGGTCTTGTAGACAGTCCGGTAAGCCCATAGAGTGTCGTCGAGCTTGATGGCCCAATCATTTCTTCAAGTGTTTACTGTCTTTTCAAGAATCTACTTAATTTCCCTATTAGAGACTTCCACCTGACCGTTTGTTTGAGGATGGTTCGGGGTAGCTACTTTGTGAGTGACTCCGTATTTGCGAAGCACATCCTCCAATTGCTTGTTGCAAAAGTGAGTGCCGCCATCACCAATCAATGCCCTGGGTGTGCCAAATCGGGAGAAAATCTTTTTTAGAAACTTAACAACAACCCAGACATCATTTGTTGGTGACGCGATGGCCTCCACCCATTTTGTGAGATAGTCAACTACGACCACGATGTAGCAGTTGGATCGAGAGGATGGAAATGGTCCCATAAAGTCGATTCCCTAGACATCAAAAGGCTCGACTTCCAGAATCCTCTACTGAGGCATCTCATGCCGTTTTGAGATATTGCCTGTGCGTTGGCAAAGATCGCAAGTCTGCGTGAATTTCTTGGCATTCCTGAACAGATTGAGCCAGAAAAATCCATGTGTAACGCTTACCCCCATGTTGATGTCATTCATAGCCTCAATGTTAGTGTGAACCAATGGTGGCCTATAAATTAGACAGGCCTAAGGATTGCATTGCACCAGAGGTAAAAACATGCGCTTCCCCAGCAGTAGAAATGCTAGACTTTGCCATCCCCGTACTGAGGATGAGATAGGGCACCAAGCTTTTGAGGGGAGAACTAGAGTTTTGATTGCAAGAAGAGCTTGTTGGTCTATGGACCGAAATATTAAGGAAATTCAAGAAAAGAATGCCGCCAAGAAGGATAAGGTTCTGGAGCTGAAAGAGAATGTTGATTTATTTGTCCTTGAGACCGACTACCTATGTAGGCTGGTAGATTACCTTAAATGAAGGCTTTCTGAAGCAGAGGATGCCTACTCCAGGCCCAGTTGGCCAATCTCTAAGCTCAAGCCGTTACTGTGCCTTTCCAAGAGCCTGCCCTGGTTGCTCTAACCTAAATGGCCCCAGTCAGCGCCACCTCTTTGCTGAACCTATGCCAACCATCCAGGACCTCTTGTTGCCCTTTGAGTTCTTAAAATCTCCTTGGTACATATATGGGGCTGCCTTTTCCTTGCCATAGCGTTAACTAAATTAATGGCTCAATCATGATCTTTTAACTCCATGTGTAACGCTTACCCCCATGTTGATGCCATTGATAGGCCCCTTGTTACCATTAACCAATGATGGCCTATAAACTAGACAGCCCTAAGTATACATTGCACCAAAGGTAAAAACTTGCGCTTCCCTAGGAGTAGAAATGCTAGACTTAGCCATCCCCGTAGCTAGGCTGAGATGGTGCACCAGGCCATGGAGGAGAGAAATAGAGCTTTGATGTCACCAAGAAGAGCTTGCTGGTCTATGAACCGGAATATTATGGAACTTCGAAAAAAAAACGCCTCCCTGAAGGATTAGGTTCGGGACCTGAAAGAGAAGTTTAATTTATTTATCCCTGAGACCGACTACCTGCATAGGCGGGTAGACTATCTTAGATGGACGCTTTCTAAAGCAGAGAATGCCCTACTCCAAGCCCAGTTGGCCAACCTCCATGCTCAAGTGACTATCATGCCTTTTCAAGTGCCTCCCAAGGTTCCCATGTGGCCCTTCAAACACCACCTATTGTTGCTGAAGCTATCCCAACCATCCAGGACCTCCTTTTGCCCTTTGAGTTCTAAAGATCTCCTTGCTAGATATATGGGGCTACCATTCTCTTGCGAGAGCGTTAACTCTATTAATGGCTCAATCATGATCTTTTAACTCCATGTGTAATCCTTACCCCCATATTGATGCCATTCATAGCCCCCTTCTAACCGTGAACCAATGATTGCCTTTAAATTAAACTACCCTAAGCATAGCCTTGCACCAAAGGAAAAAACATGCGGTTCCCAGGAGTAGAGACGCTAGACATAGCCATCCCCATAGTGGGGTTGAGATGGCGCACCAAGCCTTGGAGGAGAGAACTAGAGCTCTGATGTCTGCCACAAGAGCTTGTTGGTCTATGGACAGGAATATTAAGGAGCTTTGAGAAGAGAATGCCGCCCTGAAGGATAAGGTTCGAAAGCTAAAATAGTTGGTTGTTTTATTTGTCCCTGAGACCGACTACCTGTTTGTAATGGCCAAAAGCCAAACAAATCTTTGGATGATCATATTACATTTAAGTCATGTATTTTGATTAAGGTTTTATTCCAATAAATATGTTTGTTAATCTTGCTTGAACATATTTATAACCTAAGAATATTTTATATTCTTGAAATGTCCCTAGTCGATTATTATTGTGGATAGGTTGTAATAATAAATTAAGACTAGCGTATGTTGAGAATCATGTGAGATATGAGTTCTACATACGGGTACAAGTTAGAGAACCTGTGGACTGGACTGACCCGACATAAGAACACTGCATGGACACATGTTGTCATTAGTGATTCTTATATGTACTATCCTTAGACGTGAGATCATCAAGGTTCCCAACACGTGAGTCATATACTTTGATATTACTCTTGGTCATTCGTAATTGAGTAGACCTAAGAGTAATTATTGGGTACATGATATAATGTGTAGTGGGTTTTGTATGATCAAGATAGAATTCGTCCAACCTATATAACGGGTATCTCATGCATGGCCATGCTCAGATTAAGTGATATAGGGATATCATTTGTCTCTGTATCACACAGTTAACTCGGGGATCAAGAAACGTTAGATCAAACATAAACGAGAATGACATATTCCATGTCTCATGTTTGATCTTGATATTATGGGACAAAAGGATAATTACATTTTTCTGAGGCATAATGAATTTGTACTAATCTTGTCGTTGTAAATGAGAGTTTATAATTATTGCCAAACGTCAGAAGTGCCTACAGGGTCACACACTTAGAAGTGTTGATTCGAACCAGTGGATAGACCGTGGTTGGACCATGTTTCGACCAGGATATTGAGCTAGTGGTCGGACCATGTTTCGACCAGGATATTGAGCTAGTGGTTAGACCATGGTTGAAGCATGTTTCGACCGGGTTGTTTGGGTTGATTCGGTTCACTAATTACCAGAATTATTGAACCAGAATTAATGCCATATGATGTGTAATCCTATAGATGATGATATATATGTTTAATGCCATAGTGGAGACTTTATCGTAATGGTGACATAATCATGAAAGATAATGCATGAAGATGTTGGCTATTGTCTAATTAAACTATGCCTATTGTGTATTTGACATAAATGAGAGGTTGATCAGATTTTTTAGACCAAGCTCATACACATTAGTTAGACAAGAAACACATCAAACACTCTAGGCTCTTTAGCTCTCGGAATTCTGCACCTAGCATTGCGGTTCGGGAGTGCTCGGGTTAGTGATCGTGTGACGGTTGCTAGTAGTCATCAACAGTTCGTGTGGATAACGTAGAGGAATCGGATTTTGGTCCGATTCTTGCTGGTTCGGCTCTACTCTAGAGTGAAAGGATTCAACAAATCCCAGGTACAAAATTCTTGTTATTCTGCTTACCCCGTTTCACATGGATCCTCCATTACTTCCGGGTTTATCCGCTACGCATTTTGTCTATTTGTTTGCATGCCCGGTTACTTATAGTGGTAGCGGAGCCTCTTGTGAAACACTAAACCGAATTAGTCGTTTATAGGTATGGTATACTATATGTGATGTGGCTTGATCATGATTGTATAAGTGACAGAACTTGTTCATAGTTTATTATGTTTCTGTTGATTGTAAGTTTAGTCTAGATCATTATAATTCTCATATATGTGATATGTTGAAGTCGGTTCATAGGTGTTTAAGAGAAAGTACTTGATTGGTATATGATATGAATCAAAGTGTACTTTCGGCAGAAACAACTAAAATTGGAATGGTCAGCAAAATTTTGTAGGTGAGCTGATATACAAAATTCGGCAGAAATTAGTAAAATTGGAATGGTCAGCAAAATTTTGTAGGTGAACTGAGATACAAAATTCGGCAGAAACAACTAAAAACCAGAATGGGCAGAAGAATTTTGTATGTGAGCAGACATACAAAACATCGATGTTGTATGTTAAACATCGATGTTCGGCATGCTTGATAACATGTTCTTATGATCTTAATGTTAGAACAATATGTTAATTGCTTGTTAACATGTTTATCCTTTTTATAACCATGTCACATAGCTTTGTATTGATTATATATGATGTATGGTTATTGTATATTAGATATATAATTTGAGCATTACATGTAGTTTATGTATGAAAAAATTGTTGATGTAAATATTAAGTTCCTCATGTGTTGCCTTCCATTGATGAGCAATCATCTATGCTTAGATCAACACTTGGTAGGTTTGCCAAAGCAAAGTGCCAATGTTTATCCTAGCAAGATGCGATGGGATTATTGTAATATCCAAATTGCTTGTCATGGGTTGAACTTAACTAAACCATCTCAATAGGATTGGGACTTAGAGGCAAAGAGTTGAGATAAGTCTATGAGATAGACAAGAATAAGAGTTGTTCACTCAACTATCCAAGAGTTACATGAGATGTAATTGACAAAGAGTTGTCTACCTAAATAACTATAATGTAAGTGATTAGCCAAAACCAACTTATCTTGTAGTGAAATATGGATATTGGCCCACTTATTATCATCTTGATTTATATAGTGGGAGTATCATTTAATAAAATTCCTTGTTAAATGATTTTATGTATACATGACTCTGATTTTGTGTGAATTGATCTTTGTAGAGTTATCATTGCACAAAACACAAGTACTATGTCACTGCGATCGGTCCTTGAGAAGGAAAAACTGAATGGGAATAATTTCCTTAAGTGGTATCGCAATTTGAGGATAGTCCTCAAGCAAGAAAAGAAGTTGTATGTCCTTGAAGGGCCTGTTCCTAATGAACCGACACCTAATGCTCCTAGGGCAGAAAGAGATGCTTACAAGAAGAATGTCGATGAGGCATTGGATGTTGCTTGCCTTATGCTTGTTAACATGGACTCTGAGCTTCAGAAGCAACATGAGAACTTGGGTGCTTTCGATATGATAGAACACCTGAAAATGCTCTTTGAAGAGCAAGCTAGGCATGAGAGGTATGAGACCTCAAAGGCATTATTCCAATGCAAGATGGCTGAGTCATCACCTATTAGACCTCATGTGCTCAAAATGATTGGATACATTGACAGCCTTGAAGGCCTAGGTTTTCCATTGCAAAGAGAGTTGGCCGTTGATCTTGTCCTGCAATCGTTGCCGAATAGTTACAACCAGTTTGTCATGAATTTCAATATGAATCATCTTGAGAAATCTTTGTCTGAGTTGCTTAACATGTTGGGAACAGTTGAGCAACAGATGAAGACAAATAAATCCAACAACATTTTGATGGTTGGAAATGGGATAGAAAAGGGTAAAGCCAAGTTTAACAAAAAGAAGAAATTTGCCAAAAAGTTTGGTTCATGTGCATCTTCTTCTTAACATGTGCTGAAACCCAAAGGTGGTGTTGCAAAGGAAGGACAATGTTTACATTGCAAGAAACCTGGCAATTGGAAGCGTAACTGCCCTATTTACCTTGAGGAGGTGAAGAAACAGAAAGGAAGTAAGACTTCCACTTCATGTATTCTTATTATAGAAGCTAATATTTCTATCTCTGCATCATGGGTATTAGATACTGGATGTGGTTCTCACATTTGTATAAATGTGCAGGTTCTAAGAAAGAGTAGAAAATTAGCAAAGGGTGAAGTGGACCTGCGTGTTGGAAATGGAGCAAGAGTTGCAGCATTAGCCGTAGGGACTTATTATCTATCCTTACCGAGTGGTTTGGTTTTGGAACTTGATGATTGTTACTATGTACCTACTATAAACAGGAATTTGATTTCTGTTTCTTGTTTAGACAAGAAGGGCTTTTAATTTGTAATAAAGGACAACTGTTGTTCAATTTATTTCAATGACATATATTATGGTGGTGCTTATTTAAGCAATGGTTTGTGCGTTCTAAACCGAGAAACTCCAATCTATAACACTAACTCGAAGAAGGTTAAATTAAACGATTCTAATATAACCTATCTCTGGCATTGTCATTTGGGCCATATAAACGAGACTCGTATTTCTAAACTCCATAAGGATGGACTTTTAGACTCTTTTGATTTTGAAACAGATGAGACATGTGAGTCATGTTTATTGGGCAAAATGACGAAGGCTCCTTTTGCTGGTAAAGGTGAAAGAGCTTCCGACTTGGTAGGCCTTATATATTCTGTTGTATGTGGACCTATGTCAACACACGCTAGAGGTGGATTTCAATACTTCTTTACATTTACTGATGATTATAGTAGATGTGGCTATGTGTATCTTACGAAGCACAAGTAGGAATCCTTTGAAAAGTTCAAAGATTTTAAGAATGAAGTACAGAATCAACTTGGCAAGAGTATTAAAATGCTTCGATCTGATCGAAGAGGTGAATACTTAGTTCGAGAATTTCTTGATCATCTAAAGGAATGTGGTATAGTATCACAACTTACTCCACCGGGTATACTACAATGGAATGGTGTATCTGAAATGAGAAATAGAACTCTGTTAGGCATGGTTCGTTCTATGATGAGTCAAGCTGACCTACCTTTTTCATTTTGGGGACATTCTCTATTGACTGCTGCCTTTACACTTAACTGTGTTCCGTCTAAATCGGTTGAAAAGACACCATATGAGAAGTGGACTGGGAAACGCCCTAGTTTGTCTTGTGTGAAGATTTGGGGTTGCGAGGCTTATGTAAGATGACAAACATCAGAAAAACTCGCCCCTAAATCTAACAAGTGCCTTTTTGTTGGATATCCTAAAGAAACTAAAGGATATTATTTCTATAATCCCACAGAGCAAAAGGTGTTTATTGCTCGTACTGCTATTTTTCTAGAAAAAGAATTTATTTCTAGAGAGATCAGTGGGAGAAAAATAGAACTCGAAGAAGTTCAAGCTCAACGAGAAGCTATAGAAACTGAGATGGAACAAGAACAAGAACCACAAGTTGTTGTGAATGAAAATCCTGTACCTGTAACACTTGGACCACGTAGGTCTGATAGGACTGGATATAAGCCAGAGAGATATGGATTTCTTCTGACTCGTACCGGAGACGTGATGCTCATGGATGATGATGAGCCCACTTCCTATCAGCAGGCAATTACGGGTCCAGACTCTATGAAGTGGCTAGAGGCCATGAATTCTGAGATGGAATCCATGTATGAGAACAAGGTTTGGACCTTGGTTGGTCCACCTAAAGGGGTAAAATCCATTGGGTGCAAGTGGGTCTTTAAGAAAAAGACCGACATGGATGGTAATGTGGTTACTTTTAAAGGGCGATTGGTTGCGAAAGGTTTCAAACAAGTTCATGGTATTGACTATGATGAAACTTTTTCGCCAATTGCCATGGTTAAATCCATCCGAATTCTGTCGGCTATAGCTACATACCACGATTATGAAATATGGCAGATGGATGTCCAAACCACTTTCCTTAATGGAAATCTTTTAGAGGATGTGTACATGACACAACCTGAAGGTTTTGTCACTCCGGAGAATGCTAATAAGGTATGCAAATTGCAAAGATCCATTTATGGATTAAAACAAGCTTCTAGGAGTTGGAATCTTCGTTTTGATGAGGTAATCAAAGAGTTTGGTTTCATTAAAAATGAAGAAGAGCCATGTGTTTACAAGAAGGTTAGTGGGAGCACTATAGTTTTCTTGCTGTTGTATGTTGACGACATTCTACTCATTGGGAATGATATTCCAACACTACAGTCTGTAAAGACTTGGTTAGGAAAGAATTTTTCAATGAAGGACTTAGGTGAAGCTGCCTACGTGCTAGGTATAACGATCTATAGAGATAGATCCAAAAGGCTTCTTGGCCTAAGTCAAAGTACATATATTGATAAGCTGCTTAAAAGGTTTAGCATGCAAGATTCCAAGAAAGATTTCTTGCCCACGTCACATGGCATAACTCTCTCAAAGAATCAATGTCCTAGTACATCTAAGGTGAGAGCGAGAATGAGTCAGATCCCTTATGCATCAGCAATAGGATCTTTCATGTATGTCATGCTATGTACTCGACCAGATGTCGCATATGCATTAAGTGTCACAAGCAGATATCAATCTGATCCCGGTGAAGGTCACTAGACAGCGGTTAAAAACATCCTTAAGTACTTGAGAAAAACTAAGGATGCATTCCTTGTATACGGAAGCGTTGATGAGCTTGTTGTACATGGCTACACAGATGCTAGCTTCCAAACTGACAAGGATGATTTTAGATCGCAATCAAGATATGTGTTTTGCTTGGAGGTGGTGTTGTATGCTGGAAGAGTTCAAAGCAAGAAACAGTTGTTGATTCTACCACTGAGGCTAAATACATAGCCGCCTCTAATGCAGCGAAAGAGGCTGTTTGGATTAAAAAGTTCATATCTGAACTTGGGGTGGTTCCGAGCATTTACAGTCCGATTGAGCTCTATTGTGACAATAATGGGACAATCGCACAGGCTCAAGAACCTAGATATCACCAAAGATCCAAACATATACTCTGACGCTACCATCTTATTAGAGAGATTATTGAAAGAGGCGATGTGAGGCTGTGTAGAGTTCCTGAGAACAATGTAGCAGATCCACTAACTAAGCTGCTCACACAGCAGAAGCATGATGGTCATACTAGATCCATTGGTATTAGGTACATGGATGATTGGCTTTAGTGCAAGTGGGAGATTGTTAGTGTAATGCCCAAAAGCCAATCAAATCATTGGATGATCATATTATATTTAAGTCATGTATTTTGATTAAGGTTTTATTCCAAAAAATATGTTTGTTAATCTTGCTTGAACATATTTATAACCTAAGAATATTTTATATTCTTGAAATGTCCCTAGTCGATTATTATTATGGATAGGTTGTAATAATAAATTAAGACTAGCGTATGTTGAGAATCATATGAGATATGAGTTCTACATTTGGGTACAAGTTAGAGAACTTGTGGACTGGACTGACCCGACATATGAACACTGCATGGACTCATGTTGTCATTAGTGATTCTTATATGTACTATCCTTAGACCTGAGATCATTAAGGTTCCCAACACATGAGTCATATACTTTGATATTACTCTTGGTCATTCGTAATTGACTAGACCTAAGAGTAATTATTGGGTACATGATATAATGTCTAGTGGGTTTTGTATGATCAAGATGGAATTCGTCCAATCCTTATAACGGGTATCTTATCAGTTGGGCCCCTTGATAGAGTTAAACTATAAATGTATTGCCATGATCAGATTAAGTGATATGGGGATATCATTTGTATCTGTATCACACAGTTAACTCGGGAATCAAGAAAAGTTAGATCAAATGTAAACGAGAATGACATATTCCATGTCTCGTGTTTGATCTTGATATTATGGGACGAAAGGATAATGATATTTTTCCGAGGCATAATGAATTAGTATGGATCTTGTCGTTTGGATAGCAATGATGTGTTGCTAGACACCACTCATTGTTTATAATTGTAAATGAGAGTTTATAATTATTGCCAAACATCACAAGTGCCTACAAGGTCACACACTTATAACTGCTGATTCGAGCTAGTGGTTAGACCATGGTTGGACCATGGTTCGACCAGGATATTGAGCTAGTGGTTAGACTGTGGTTGGATCATGGTTCGACTGGGTTGTTCGGGTTGATTTGGTTCACTAATTACCAGAATTATTGAACCAGAATTAATGCCATATGATGTGTAAACATATATATGATGATATATATGTTTAATGCCATAATTGAGACTTTATCATAATGGAGACATATTCATGAAAGATAATGCATGATGATGTTAGCCATTGTTTAATTAAACTATGCCTATTGTGTATTTGACATAAGTGAGAGGTTGATCAAATTTTTTAGACCAAGCTCGTACACATTAGTTAGACAAGAAACACATCAAACACCCTAGGGTCTTTAGCTCTCGGAATTCTGCAGCTAGCACTGCGGTTCGGGAGTGCTCGACTTAGTGTTCGTGTGACGGCTGCTAGCAGTCATCAATGGTTCGTGTGGATACCGTGGAGGAATTGGATTTTGGTCCGGTTCTTGCTGGTTCGGCTCTACTCTAGAGTGAAAGGATTCTGCAAATCCCAGGTACGAAATTTTTGTTATTCGGTTTACCCCGTTTCACATGGATCCTCCATTAGTTCCGGGTTTATCCGATGCGCATTTTGTCTATTTGTTTGCATGCCCGGTTACTTACACTACCTGCGTAGGCGGGTAGACTACCTTAGATGGAGGCTTTCTAAAGCGAAGGATGCCCTACTCCAACCCGAGTTGGCCAACCTCCAGCGCCACCTCTTGAGTTTTCAAGTGCCTGACCCGGTTTCTCTCCCCTAAGTGGGCTCCTTGCTACATTTGTGGCGCTGCCTTCTCCTTGCCCAAGTGTTAACTCAATGAATGGCTAAATCATAATTTTTAACTCCATGTGTAATGCTTACCTCCATGTTGATGCCATTCATTGCCCCTATCTTACTGTTAACCAATGATGGCCTATAAATTCGATAGCCCTAAGGATAGTATTGCACTACAGGTAAAACTCTGCGCTTCCCCCAGGAGTAGAAGCGCTGGACTTAACCATCCCCGTACCGAGGCTGAGATGGCGCACCAGGCCTTGGAGGAAAGAACTAGAAGTCTGCCAAAAGAGATTGTTGGTCTAGGGATCCGAATATTACAGATCTTCGAGATGAGAACGCGGCCCTGAAGGATAAGGTTCGGGAGCTGAAAGAGATGGTTGATTTATCTGTCCCTGAGACTGACTACTTGCGTAGGTAGGTGGACAACCTTAGATGGAGGCTTTCTAAAGTACAGGATGCCTTACTCCAAGCCTTCCTGTTCAACCTCCATGCACAAGCGAGTAAAATATAAGTGGAATGGACCCATGTACCCAATGCCTTATTGTTTTGGGTTACTTTGTGGTGTCCAAGCCCACGAGTGTGGTTCTCACTTGGGCCTCGCTTGTTTTCTCTCCGATTTGCAGGCTACCCCTGGTGCTTTACTTGCTAACAAGAGGTAGTGGAGCCGATGGTTCGGCCTGGGACGGATTGAGACTTGCGACATAGTTTGGCTCCGTGGTTGCTGCCCCACGTGGAGCGGGCTCGAGACTCCAAATTTAACGCTGTAGACTTGGTGTTCTGGAGCGAGCTGTTGGATGTCGCATAGGCCCAAAGATCCAATCCCCCTCATAGTCCACATCTCCATCATGTTGCGGGCCTATGGCTAACAGGGCCTAAAGCCCAAACTATGTCCAAATCCTTAATCCGAGCCTAAAGCCCATATCTCTTTGGGCCTAAAGCCTATCTAAATCCAAAAGTACATGTGGTCTTAAAGTTCACATGATCACAAGGCCTAAAGTCGACATCCTCAAAACCCATCATTTAAAACCATATATGTCCTTGGGCTTAAAGCCCATCTCTTATTACAATCAACTTATATCACACAAGGTCACAAAACTTTGTTAATGGGCCTGGGCCCGTTTTCTTTATTTCCCGTTCTAAAATTCATACCCGAGCCCATGGTCATCCGTTCTACAATTACTGCACACGTCGAAAGTATTCCGGCCACGTGCCACTCCTTCCCTGCTCACGGGTTCCACTATACCCCTTTATTCCCGATACAACATTTATAACCCTCTAATTCAATACATGCCATGGATGGAAAACAAATTATAGCATCATCGGAAACAGTACCATTAAATTCCGGAGAAGAAACCGTCCCGCTCGCCGGAACAGTAACCCGAGACGCCAGATTCCTGTCACAGCCTTGCCGGAAATTTCTCAACTGCCTGAATTGAACTCAAAGACTCTGCCAGTCCGAACAGATGTATTAATAGCATTAAATCTATCAACCCGTCATGTATAAACAAAAACCAGACCAAAAGGAAGAAAAATTGGGCTGAATCTTACGGAAAACTGGAAACCATAAACATCCACTCTGCACAGGAAATCCACGCCGAAAACAACACAACCACCCTACCCAAACTCGAGCAAGCCAATAGCTAGATCCATTGCCGGAACACACGCACGCCTAAATCAACACCGACAGCAGCAAAAACCTCAAATCCGACCAGCCCAAGTCTCGAATCCAGCAATTGCTCCAAACCCGACACTTGACACAGATCCCACGCCAGCAACAACCAACCAGACAACCACCATAAAAGCACTACTGTCTCGAATCAAAACGCCAACCCACCATTCAGCTCAGAATCCAAAATGAAAAGAGAAGAGGACGAAAGGGAAAGTACAACGACGACTTACCAGAGGACGGTGACGGCGAACCCTATCAGGCACTCCTCGCACCGACGCTTGCTCAGAGTCCCGTCACAGGTCCTCTGCAAGGCTTCCCTCTTCGTGTAGGCTGACGACATAAGAAAAGGAGGGACCTCGGGGCGACTCGACGAACAAAAGGAGTAGGGTGAGGTTTGGCGGCGATCGTTTGGGTGTGTGAGAGGAGAGCAAAGAGTTCAGGAGGGGAGAGAAAAGAGAAGAGGATGGGTGCGGCGGAAAAGAAAAGGGGAAGGGAGGAGAGAAAAGAAAAGAAAGAAAAAAGGGAAGGGAAGGCTAGGGTTTGGCCGGCTAAGCTGAACGACCTATCGTTCGCTTAGGCGCGATCAACCCGCCTCCTAGTCAACGTTTTCTTTTTTTTTTTTGAACAAAACTCAAAACGACATAGTTTTACCAAAACTACACCAAAAGCTTCGTTTCACGCCCAATTTCGAAACAGTTCGAACCACAATCTTGTCTCAGGATTAACTCTTAAATAAAGGGATATTTCCAAGGAAAAGAAATAAATTCCTTGGTCACAAACTCGAAAATAACTCGAGTGTAAAAGGGGAATAAAATTTTAAAAATTTCGAAAATCTTTAAAACATAATTAACGAGAAATCGGGGCGTTACAACAAAGATACTGCATAATGCACTTCACAGCATTCCAATGCTCTCTCCCTGGATTAGAAAGAAATCTACTAACTGTACCAACTGCATGAGCAATATCAGGTCTTGTGCAAACCATTGCATACATCAAATTGCCTACTGCTGATGAATAAAGAATCCGTGACATATTGTCCTTCTCTTGCTCACTAGAAGGACACTACTTCTTACTCAACTTAAGATGCACAGCAAGGGGTGTACCTACCACTTTTGCTTTATCCATTTTGAATCTTTGGACCACCTTTCTAATGTAGCTTTGTTGTGATAGCCATAACTTCCTTGCTGCTCTATCACGAATAATCCTTATCCCAAGAATCTACTTTGTTGGTCCTAAGTCTTTCATGGCAAAAGACTTGCTTAACTCTTGCTTCAACTTGTCAATTCGAGAAGCATTCTTACCAACAATAAGCATATCATCAACATAGAGCAACAAAATAACAAAATCATCATCAGAGAATTTTTTCACAAAAACACAATGATTAAAAGAGGTCTTCTTGAAACCTTGCTCTTTCATAACAGAATCAAATTTTTATACCTTTGCCTGGGAGCTTCTTCCAAGCCATATAAACTCTTCCTCAACCCTGCAAACAAAATTCTCTTTACCTTTGACTTTGAATCCTTTGGTTGCTCCATGTATAATTCTTCTTCCAAATCACCATGAAGAAAAGCTGTCGTTACATCCATCTATTCAAGCTCAAGATCAAGACATGCTGCCAATCCCAAAACAACTCTGATAGAGGATATCTTTACAACTGGAGAGAAAATATCTTCAAAGTCTGTACCTTTCTTCTGGTTAAAGCCCTTCACAACTAACCTGGCTTTGTATTGTGGAGTAGTAACACCACTTTCGTGCTTTACACTAAAAACCCATCGATTCTTCAAAGCTCTTTTATTCGTAGGTAACTTAACCAAATCAAAGGTATGATTGTCATGTAAGGATTTCATCTCATCCTTCATAGCTTCAAGCCATTCCTTCTTCTGTTCACTCTCCATGTCTTCTTTGAAACATTCAGGTTCTCCCCCATCAGTCACAAGCACATACTGACTTGGTGGATACCGTGAAGAAGGCTTTTTCACTCTACTAGATGTCCTACGAGAAGTTTCTGCAACTTCCTCAACTGTTGCATCTATCTGTACTAGCTGTTGCTCATTGTCAACATTATCTACTATATCGTTAAACAAATGTGCACCATGTTGTTCATCCACTGGATCATCAAACACATGTGCACCTTGCTGATCATTCGGAACTTGATCTTCAAATTGAAAGTTATCCTGGATATCACCATGTTGAAAATCATGTTCTGCTACGTCAGATGTCTCAGTCGAAGGAACTAGCTCAAGATCAACCAAACTCTCTTGGTTTTCAGAAACTAAATTTTTTGCTTTTCTAATATCTTCAATGGTCTGGTCTTCAAAGAATACCACATCGCAACTTCTAACTAGCTTCTTTTCAATCGGATCATACAACCGGTTGCCAAATTCATCCTGACCATATCCGATGAAGATACACTGTCTAGTCTTAACATCCAACTTTGACTTTTCATCCATAGGAACATGCACAAAGGCTTTGCACCCAAAAACTTTCAAATGACCATAAGAAATATCCATACCTAACCATACTCTGTTAGGTACATCACCATCCAATGCTACAGCAGGAGATAAATTGACAACATATGCCACTGTGTTGAGTGCTTTTGCCCAAAAGGATCTTGGCAATTTTGCCTTTGCAAGCAAACATCTGACTCTCTCAATCAATGTCGTGTTCATTCTTTCAGCTAGACCATTCAACTGAGGAGTCTTTGGAGGAGTTTTCTGATGTCTAATACCTTGCTCTCTGCAATAACTATCAAATGGACTGCATTACTCACCACCACTGTCAGTAGAAATGCATTTGATCTTCTTCCTTGTTTGTCTTTCAACCAAGGCCTGAAATTCTCTGAATTTATCAAATACCTGATCTTTGGTCTTCAAGGTATAAACCCAGAGCTTCCTCGAATGGTCATCAATAAAAGTCACAAAATAAAGTGCACCACCATGTGACTTGACCTTCAAAGGACCACATACATCAGAATGTATCAACTTCAGCAAATCTGGCTTTCTGGAAGGAGGATAACTTTTGAAAGAAACTCTTTTCTACTTTTGAGCCACGCAATGAACACACTTGTTCAATCTCACTACTGTTACTCCTGCAAGCAAATTCTTCTTGGCGAAACAATTCACCCCCTTTACACTCATATGACTGAGTCTCTTATGCCATAACTCTGAAGTGCCATCACTTTCAACCAAGTTCACAGAACCGTGAGCAATAGAACCTTGCATTAGGTATAAATTAGACGACTTTTTACCTCTAGCCACAACTAAAGAACCTTTGGTGAGCTTCCACTGTCCATCACCATAGAAATTGCAGTAGCCATCATCATCAAGTCTTCCTGTAGAAATCAAATTCAAACAAACATCAGGTGCATGTTTGACATTATTAAGAACAAACCTTGTACCATTACTGGACTGCAGATAAACTAGTCCATTGCCAACCACTCTTGTCTGATTGCCATTACCCATCTTCAATACACCAAAATCACCAGGTGTATAAGATGCAGAGAATTCCTTCCTTGGAGTGACATGAAATGCAGTACCAGAATCCACCACCCAGCTAGTCTCATTACATGCAAAATTGATGATATTTTCATCAAGAGTGATGACAAGATCAGAAGCTACAGCAACAGAATTTGCATTCCCATTATCTTTATCTTCCTTCCCTTTCTTCTTCATCTCCTTTTTCGGCTTGTAACAATATTTCTGGGTGTGCCCTACGTGACCACAAAAATCGCATTCAAAGGTGTTGTTCTTATTTCTTGATTTGCTTCTGCTTTTGCTTGAACCTCTGTGACCACCTTTAAACTTTTCTCTGCCCCTCTCTTGAACAATAAGAATATCAAATTGTGATGATGAAGATGAACCCTGAGATCTTCTTCTCGAGTCTTCATTCAAAACACCCCTTTTAACATACTCCATTGTCACAGCACCGTTAGGAGCAGAATTGGCTAAAGAAATACAAAGAGTCTCCCAAGAATAAGGCAAAGTATTCAACAACCAAAGTCCCTGTATCTCTTCGTCAAACTTAACTCCCATTCCAGTTAACTGATCGAGGATACTCTGAAAATCATTCACATGTTCTAAAATAGAGCCACCTTCCTTGTATCTCAAATTCATCAACTGCTTCAACAAGAATAGCTTGTTGTTGCCTGTCTTTGAAGCATACAGTGTGTCCAGCTTATCCCACAAACTTCTGGCATGTGTTTCACAAACAATGTGATTCAAAACATCGTTTTCTACTCAGTGCCGAATATAGCTGCAAACCGGTTGGTGCTCAAACTCCCAATCCTCGTCAGGCATAGAATCAGGTTTCTTAGAACTAAACACTGGCAGATGCATCTTCTTCACAAAAAAAGATCTCTCATCTTACCTTTCCAATTGTGGTAATTAGCTCCATCCAAACATACCATCTTGCTAACATTAGCCTGCATATTCAGTTCAATTATACAACTGACAACCAAAGCTCCGCTACCAGATGCTGGGAAGTAATCCCGGATAACAGTATACGTAGTGAAATAGATATCAAATTATCCAACAAAAACTTCCTATTAACTGAATACCAAGGAAGCAAGCAAATTGCAGCAAAATAATATCAACAAGCAAACCAATCAACAACCACAAGAGACACCAAATTTTTACGTGAAAATCCCTTTCAAATCGAAGAGTAAAAACCACGGGACCCAAGGTCCATCAAATCAACTCCACTATATCAAAAGTATTATACAAAACCTCCCTCCAAAAGGTACTAACAGCACAACCAAATAAGAGAGTGTTGATAGCAACACTACAATAAAGAACAAGAAGAGTGACAGAGAAATTCTCCAAAAGCTGTAGCTGCATTTCGACCTCCCAAAGTAACAACTCCACAACTCCAAATTCGATCTCCATAGTTCAGATTGTAGATGAATGTGTCCAAAAGCTCCTGAAAAAATTTCAGCTTGATCCAACGGTTAACGAAACGGGAACGTGGCTTTGAAAAAAGCTGGGCAGAATAGAAAGAAGTTGTCGCAAAACCTGAACTTTCTCTGATAACGAAAAAACTTCTTATCTATAGTGTTCTTTGAAAAATTATTATTATTTTCAGACATAGGATAATATATATACTAAGTATAGTGGGTTTTATAGATGGGCCAATCCATATTGGGCTATTTTCCACATAGGAGGGAAACCCAAAAACCCAACAATTGTGCCTTTTCTAAAACCTGCCCCGGCTGCTCTACCCCAAGTGGCCTTGTCAGTGCCTCCTCTTTCTGTTGAAGCTATCCCAGCCATCTAGAACCTCTTGTTGCCCTTTGAGTTCTTAAGATCTCGTTGGTGCATATATGGGGCCGCCTTTTCCTTGCTATAACTCAATTAATGGCTCAATCATGATCTTTTAACTCCATGCGTAATGCTTACCCCCATGTTGATGCCATTCATAGCCTTCTTGTTACCATTAACAAATGATGGCCTATAAATTAGACAAGCCGAAGGATAGCATTTGCATCAGAGGTGAAAAGATGTGCTTCCCCCCAAGAGTAGAATCGCTAGACTTAACCATCCCTATAGTGAGGTTGAGAAGGGGCACCAAGCCTTGGAGGAGAGAACTAGAGCTTTAATGTCTGCAAGATGAGCTTGTTGGTCCATGGACTGGAATATTAAGAAGGTTCGAGAAAAGAACGCGGCCCAGAAGGATAAGGTTTGGGAGCTGAAAGAGAAGGTTGATTTATCTATCCTTGAGTCCGACTACCTGTGTAGGCGGGTAGAGTACCATTGGTGGAGGCTTTCTGAAGCAGAGGATGCCCTACTCCAAGCCTAGTTGACCAACCTCCAGGCTAGAGCGACTATTGTGCCATTTCAAATGCCTGCCCCAGTTTGGCTCCCCCAAATAACCCGACACGAACCCGACACGAAATTAACAGGTGAAGATCAGAGGTTCCTGACACATTCATTTAAATAGGTCGACCCGACCCAACACGATAAGAAACAGTTCAGGTCACGGGTCAACCCGCGGGTTGGCAGGTTGACCCACGAACCCGTTTGAACAGCTTTGACTTGATGACTTGATGTTTTTTTTTTAGCTTAATTTTTAGTTTTACCTCAACAGGGTTATTTCAATTTTCATTCCATCCCCAATTCCAAAAAAGCTAAAACAGAAATAGTCGACTCATCACTCAACCAACACAGAAGAAACCCTAGCGGCGGCCTAGCCAACCAAACACACCCATCCTCCATTCGTCCTCTCCTCCAGACCTCCACCCACTCAATCCATCGCTGCCATCACTTTCTCTCCCTCTTAATAACTCAAACACCATTGTTGAATCCCAAACCCTAAAGGAACCTCGAAGGAATTAAAAAAATTTCTCAAAGAAAATAGAAACCCCAAACCCAAATCGTTCGGTTCACCGTCGGAGTCTCTAGCTTGCGTGATTTAATATGCACCACCAGCACAGGTTTCTCTCTCTGTCTCCCTCTCTTAGTCTTTTTCCCTTCTCAACTCACTAGCTTCTCTGCGACTGTGATCCATCAAAAAAATTAAACGGCCGACTAATTTTTAGTTTGGTTTGGGATCCGTGATTTTTCTTTTGGTTTGCTTCCCTTCATTGAATTTTTTTTCTCTTAGATCTGAAATTCTAATTGTGTCTGGTTTTGTAGGCTGTTGATTCCCAAGTTGTATCTGACGATGCCCGTTACTTCCTGCATCAACACACGCTAGTATATTGTTTCCTTTGCCTTATTCTTTCATTCTCCTCTCTCTCGCTCTCTCTCTTTTTGAGTGACGATTACTGAGTAGTTCTTCCTTTCTTGCCTTGTGTAGAATACAGCTAAGGCAACCCACGATTGTCAAAGTTGCTGCGAATCTTATCATGCTACTATCCGATAGCAATGTTTGTGCTTCTATTGTTTTGTTTATGATTTGTTTTGACGCTTTGATGAATTACAATTACATGCTTTGAGTTATGGGCATGTACCGTATACATGCTTTGAGTTATGAAGCTCGACTGCTGTACCGTATACATGAGCTGCTGCTCTTGTGGACGGACATTACTTGTGCAACTGCCATTCTGCAGCATATTGTATTATTTCTAAATACTGTGAAATCTTTTGAAGATGAGAGCCTTTTACTTCCCCACATAATTGCATTGCAATAATACGTAATGTTCAGAAAAATAAATGCATGATATGACTTCTAGTTTGCAAAAAAAACCTTACATTCTTGGTTGTGATTCTGATACTAGAAACTATGACCTGAGATGAAATTGATGCCGTTTAAGTTTATTGCTGGAACTTTGAGTGGGTTACTAGTTTACCACTTTGATTTTTTGTTTGCTGTACTCGTTTACAATTGTTTGAGAATGGTGCTCAATTTATATGTGTGTCCTCTTAGTCGATTAATCAACAAGTTCTGGATTAGAACTAATCTGATTGTGCTTTTCTCTTAATCAAGATGATACCACTTCTTTTTAATGAAATGCGTGAAGCATTTGCACGTGGAAGTTCTACAGTTTTTTTGCTATGGTAGTACAGGTTATAATTTTTCAAATTCACTCATTAAATTTGGTGTGAGATTCAAACAATTATGGTTTTGTTATGGCATGACTTAGTGCACATTCAGAAAATAAATGCATGATACGACTTCTAGTTTGCACCAAAAAGTTTCATTCTTGGTTGTGATACTGATACACTGATAGTAGTGTTTTACTAGCAAGATTCTTGGTAGTTTATGCATGTTCCAAGAATTAATTGGCAGGTGGATAGTACATATAAATGTAATGCTTATTGGCAGTACCCTTTAATTAAATCCTCACTTAGTAGATCTAGATTCTAGAATCAAGTCTAATAACTATGTAATTGTACTCCTTGATGAAGAGTGAAGAATGTGACCCAAGAGAGAGTGAAATATTCTCTAGCATCATTGTTTATAACTGAAGACCTGACATAGCAAGCATCAATGACGCCAATTAAATGCTCTTTATGACCAAGTTTGCATCATTGAATAGTGTTAGCGCTTCTATGATAAAAAAAATGTTCAAGTTTCTTTTAATGGCATATTTTCTGTTGCAGTACCTAATAAATTTTATACTCTAAATATTTTCTGCTGCAGTAGTTAGTAAATTTATTTCTGCTGCATATTCTCAGTTGCAATACTTAGTACCTAATTTTTTTTTTTTTAGATGGCATCGAGAAGTGGTACTCCTAAGGCATCTATTGTTCCTTCGATTGAAGGAAATGATTCGGTTGCTGTTACGAGCGAGAATGATGCTGCAAAACGTAAGAGGAAGCAAACATATTCGGTGTGGCAGCATTTTGATGTAATTGAAGTTGGCAAAGATGAGAAGCAAAGGTGTAAGTGCAAGCAATGTGGGCAAACTTATCTTCGGACAACAAGTTTGGGACGGGAAATTTGAAGCGACATTTGGCAAATTGCAAGAAAAGGGACACTTGAGACATTGGTCAGTTGTTGCTAACTAATTCCATCTCATCTAATATTGCAAATAGGTTTTATCCTATCAAGTTTATGGAGTTAGTGACTTCAACAATCGTTATGCATAATCTTCCTCTTGGTTTCACTAAATTGATTGGAATCAAGAATTTGTTGCTCTATCTACATGAAGATTTGCATTTGGTGACTAGGAATACAAATAGGCATGATTGCTTGAAATTATATAAAAAGAAGAAAGAAAGGATCAAGCAAATACTTGTTGAGAGTCCTGGAATTATTAGTTTCACTTTTGATCGCTGGACATCTGTGGTGACTAATGGGTATATTTGCTTCACTTATCATTTTATTGATAAGAGATGGAATCTGCATAAATTTGTCCTGAATTTCTCTTTGATGCCTCCTCCTCATACTGGGCTTGCCTTGGCTGAGAAGATTACTTCGTTTCTAGTTGATTAGGGAATAGAGAAAAAGGATTTTACAATCACATTAGACAATGCTTCCAACAATGATTGTTCTGTGGACGTATAAAGAGATCAACTAAGGAGAAATGGTGCTCTTATTTGTGATGGTGATTAATTGCATCTGAGATGTTGTGCAAACATTGTGAATTTGATTGTTCAAGAAGGTTTCAAGCATGTTGATGGTTCTGTCTGGAAAATTCGTGACTCGATTAAATATATTAAAGGATCTCAAAGTAGGAAAAAAAATTTTCTGGAGTGTATTGCCTTTTGTTGCCTTGTATCTAAAAGAGGATTAAGGCAAGATCTTCCTACTAGATGGAGTTTTACATTTATTATGCTTGACAATGCTATTTATTATGAGGATGCATTTAATCATATGAAGTTGGCAGACTTTAACTTTAAGGATTGTCCAAACGATGATGAATGGGGCAAAGCTGAAGCAATCAGCAAATTTTTGGGGTTGTTTTATAAGATCACTCTTGTTTTTTCTGGAACTAAGTATGCAACATCAAATCTGTATTTTCCTAAAATGTTTGCTGCATATGTTGCATTGAAACAAGAGTTGGAAGGAGAGAATGAGTATTTAATGGAGATGGCGGCACTGATGTTTGCGAAATTCTCCAAGTATTGGTCTGATTTCAATACATTGTTGGCATTGGCACTGATCTTAGATCCTCCGTATAATTTTTATTTTGTTGATTGGTGTTACAAGAGAGTTTATGGTGATGATGGATATTTGGAGGCAATGAAGATCAACGATAAATTATTTACACTTTATGCTCATTATTCCAACTGTGACAAACTATGTCAAACATCACCTTCAAGTTGTCATAGTAGGAGCAATAGTTATGGACCTGACATGGAGGATTATATTGAATTGTCTACAACATCCAAAGAAGTTTTGATGGTATGTCGTATTTTTATTTATCAATAACTTTCAATTTATGGTTGTTTTCTGTTTTAATACATTTTTTAACTCTAATAATATTTCTATCCAATTTTCTTGTTTAGATGCAATTAGGAATTTGATTCATTTGAAGCACCAAACTCTTACCCTAAAAAGAGTTAGCTTGAGTTGTATTTGGATGAGCCCAGAATCGGTAGACAAGCTAAGCTCAATGTTTTACAATATTGGAAGGAAAACCAATTCAGATTTCTAGAAGTTGCTACCACGGATCGTGATATTTTAGCCATTCCGGTTTCTGCAGTTGCTTCGGAGAGTGCTTTTAGCAGTGAAGGGAAGGTTCTTGATCAATATAGAAGTTCTCTTAAACCAGAACTTGTGGAAGCTTTATTTTGCGCAAAGGATTGGCTTTTTGGCCTTAGCCACCAGCAAGGTAAATTTTGTAATAGTTATTGATTTGTTGATTTTAAATTGTTATTTAAGGTACTGCTATTATTCTTGCTATTATTCTTCCCTAATGTGACACTTTTTTTCGTAGAACTTGATAAATTGGAGGTGGAAAAGCTTACAAAAGATGTAATGGACTTGAATGTTTTAAGTGATGATGAAGAAGAAAGAGATGAAATAGAAGTTTCCAACTCCATTCGCATTCGTCATTAATTTGTCAATTTTCTGCAGTATTTTGGATTTCTAATGCTTATGTTGAATTGTGGATGTACTTTTTTAGAACATTTTGAACTCCCTGTTGTTTTCATGTTTTGGTGCATTTGATGTATTGGTCATTTGAGCATGTTAAAGGCAATTTTAGCTCTTGGAATGGAGCTTCAGTAATTTATGTGTTTTTGAGCTTTTGCCCTAAATTCTGGAACAATTTTAGCTCCTGAATTGGATTGGAGCTTATGTAATTTGTTTTTTCTTTGAGGAAATTAGAGTTGATTAGATTGAAATTTGAATTTTGAATGATGAAATTGGGCATGTTATATTAGTGTTAAATTGTTAATGTGTTTTTATAAGTAGGTAATTAAATAGGTAATTGTGTTGTGTGTGTTTTTGGTCATTAGTGTACAAAATTTGGAAACAGGTTTTTAAATAGGTAAATGGGTTGGGTAAATGGGTACCTACTTAAAGAACTGTAAAGCTAAACTGGTTAAGGAGGTCGACCCGTGACTGACCCGCGTTTTGGCGGGTTCCTGTCAACACGACCCGATTATTGATCATGTCGTGCTCGGGTCAAGGGTTCAGTACCTGTTTACCTGTCTAACCCAACACGAACACGACCCGCGAACACGAATTGCCAAGTCTACCAGTCGGTGCCACCTCTTGCTGCTGAAGCGATCCCAGCCATCCCGGACCTCTTGCTGCCTTTTGAGTTCTTAAGATCTCCTTACTACACATATGGCGTTGGCTTTGCCTTGCCAGACGGTTAACACAACTAATGGCTCAATCATGATTTTTAACTCCATGTGTAATGCTTACCCCCAAGTTGATGCCACTCATTGCCCCCATGTTACCGTTAACAAATGATGGCCTTTAAATTAGACAGCCATAAGCATAACATTGCACCGGAGGTAAAAACATGCGATTACCAGGAGTAGAAACGCTAGACTTAGCCAGTCCCATATTGTGGCTTAGATGGCGAACCAAGCTTTGGAGGAGAGAACCAGAGCTTTAATGTCTGCCAGAAGAGCTTGGTGGTTTATGGACCGGAATATTAAGGAGCTTCAAGAAGAGAACGCCGCCTTGAAGGATAAGGTTCGGGAGCCGAAAGAGAAGGTTTATTTATTTGTCCTTGAGATCGACTACCTCTGCAGGCGGGTAGACTACTTCAGATGGAGTTTTTCTGAAGTAGAGGATGCCCAACTCCAAGGCCAGTTGGCCAACCTCCATTCTCAAGCGGATATTGTGCCTCTTCAAGAGCCTGCCTAGGTTGTTATCCCCCATGTGGCCTGCTAGCGCCTCCTCGGGTTGCTGAAGCTATCCTAGCCATTCAAAATCTCTTGCTGCCTTTGAGTTCTAAAGTTCTCCTTGGTACATATATGGGGTTCCCTTTACCTTGCAAGAGCGTTAACTCAATTCATGGCTCAACCATGATCTTTTAACTCCATGTGTAACGCTTACCTCAATGTTGATGCCATCCATGGCTCCCTTGTTACCATTAACCAATGATGACTTATAAATTAGTCAGGTCTAAGGATAGCATTGCACTAGAGCAAAAAACTTCAGATTCCCCAAGAGTAGAAATGCTAGACTTAGCAATCCCTATAGTGGGGCTGAGATGGTGCACCAAGCCCTGGAGGAGAGAACTTGAGCTTTGATGTCTAGCAGAAGAGCTTGTCTGAAACACCCGTGTCCCAATTTTAAAATAAAATACTTAAACATATGGAAATTACCAAAATACCCCTAAAACCCAGGACACGAAATCCAATATCAAAACATTATCTGGAAAAAAATTCTTAATATTCCGAGATGTCATAAGAACAAAAACAAACCGGCTTAACAAGCCACAAGTCAACCCGGCATCCTGCCGATACATCATCAAATATCAAATCCCGACAACCCGCCGATAAAATAATCAAAATCAAAATCACATCTCATCAAAATCCAATGCAACGGAAGATGAAGATAAAATAAAAACCAAAGTAAAGAGTGTAATGTGAGTCGGCTCTATGGATCCAACCAGGAGAAGAAGCACAGCTACCTTCTGAGATGACCACGTCCGTACTCTGGAAAGGTAGAAAGAGACTGCACGCTAACTAAGAGTCTGAAAAACAACGTTGGCGATTATGTGAGTTGCCTACTCAGTGAGCAGTATAAATCTAATTATGTAGGTGTGCAAAAACAAGTTCGAAAGGAAAGTAGAGATACAAGACAAGTATGCAAACATACAATAACCAGTACTAACATGCCAACCACATATAGCAAACAGTTGTATTTCTCATCTGATGTGTGTTAAGTTTACCTATTAAATTTATTATTCAGGACACCCTACTGTGTGCGTCGAGCTCGGTCCCATCTCATGAGACAACCAGGCATAAGGCCAATAAAACCAGGCACGAAGCCCATACATATCCATAGAGAGAGAGAGAGAGACAGAGAGGAAGAGGGAGGTAGAAAGGGGGAGGTAGAAGGAGGGAGGTAGAACCGGTCATCACAGACCCATATGCTAAACCGCATATATCATGCTATCCCGCATGCAAACCCGAGGGGTATCACTTTCCGCTCGAACCAACCGGTCATCAGCACACAGTAGCCTATCTTTTACTGTACATTATTCTTATTCATAAGTTATGAGTTCATGTGTGCCAAGAGTTGTGATTTAACAGGGTTGTGTGAATTATCAACTCAATCAAATAACCGGGTCTCCGACCCACAATACATCACACCATTCACCCAAAATCACTCCACAATTTATATTCCATAACAGTTCAAAAATCATGCTCATCCAGCAAAAAGTAATACATAGGCACACAATACGGATCACAGCATGTTAGCAAACAGGGCATGCAACTCAAACAGACCAATCTAACAAGCTCATGCATACAAACATAAAAAGACGTATAAAATCACCTCAACGTCGATTATCCTGTGGAGCTTTCCCCAAAACAGATCCTCCAGCTCCCGAGGTATTACCCGTGCCTGAATACCGGCACACACAAATATTACAAAACAATTACAACCAAAACGTGCATGCATGATAACTAAATGCTCAACTGAGTTAAACCCGACCCTAACTAGCCAATTATGTAATTCCCGGGTCTAAGCCTGACAAGATGTTCTCTCACCTAAACTCCGAGTATCGGGACCTAAGGTTCACCGGGCTTAAGCCCAACTAAGTCCATAAGTAGTTCCCCGGGCCCATGGCCCATTCATTATGTCCTAATCGAGTTCCCGGCCTAAAGCCCATCTAGGTCCATTGGTTATCAAGTTAAGTTATAAAAATCACATTACCGGGCCTAGGACCAATTTCCATTTAAGGGTTTTACCCGAGCCCGAGTTACCGTCCTAAAGGTTCTACCCGCGTTGCCAAGCCGGCCATATTCCACATACTTCCCGTTCTCGATTTCTATTATATACATTACCAACAATACATAACCCAATCCGAAATTAGAAGTACATGCCAAGAATGAATACAAATTACACAACATCGATAATACCGTGGAAGAAGCCGAATAAGAATCCAAGGATAACCCGCTCGCCGGAACAAACCCGATTCTTCGCCGAAAAAATTCCGAGCCTCGCCGAAAAATTTCTGAGCCTCGCCGGATTCCGGTAACCTCGCCGGAATTCGCCCAAACTACCAGAAACAAAACATCCAACCCATATTCACCTCACAGCAAAACAATTACACAACAACATACCCTACAGATCCATAAAACGGGTTACAAAAGAAAATTTCAATAGGGACCCTTACCCGGAAATTCAAGTGCCCACTACCCAATCTGAACTCGTCGCCGACCGAACCTGTTTTAGCAGCATCCCTGTTCGAGACGACTCCTGCAGCAGCAACAACCAAATCGGGCGAGCCACTACCAACACTCAACAGTAAACACCGGCCACCACTACACACAATACCAACCACCACCGAACACCACACCCGTCCCCCACACAGCCACCATCAACACCGCAGCACACCACACATGCACACCCAGTCAGAACCACCACGAAGGCAAAATGAAAAGAAGACAAAGAGAACAAAGACGGCGACGCTTACCAGTGGAGCGGCGACTTGTCGTGGCCTCGTCCTCTGCCGTCAACCCTCGGCTGGAATGGGTGTCACGACCCCGAAGCGGCGCGAATTCCCCAGCTTGTGGGTGTGGCGGCTGTAAGTTTCCCTAGGCTATATGACATTCATATAAAAGCAAAAGATGTCGCGGAAGACGAAGGGAAACAATCAAGAACACATGTGAAGCTAGTAAACCGTATAATAATTTTACATACCTGTAAGGTTAGGATCTTTCACCTAACTTGTGTAAGGAATCAGTAAGAGCAAGAAGAAGACCTGATCCTCTACGGTATCCACACGAACCGTGATAGCTTGGAGTCATCCCACGAAACAAGCTTCGAGCTCCACGGATTGATGTGCTAGCAACAAAAACGGGGCTGTGTGTAAGGTGTGTTTTTGGCTCTTCCTTTCTTTCACAAAGAAGAAGAGATGGTGGTGTATGTGTGTAGACTGAAAAACCAGCACAAGGCAGGAGAGGGAAGTAGCAAAAAATGTGAAGCCAAAGCCAAGCAAGGAGATGAATGATCTAATCACTCAAAACCAAGTGGAGACACAAGATAGTGCAAGTCATGGCCTACCACCTTTGGCCCATCACCCACTAAATCATATCTTAGACAAGATAATGCTGCTCCCATCATTCTTTCCAGCACAACACACACAACATTCCACTCATGCCAGATCAATAATTATTGATCCAAAACCGGCCCTGGTTCAACCACGGTCCAACCACACCCGGTCCAACCATGGTCCAACCACGGTTCGACCATATGCTCGAATCATCGGTTCTACGTGTGTGACCCTGTAGGCATTTGTAACGTCCGGCAACGATTGTAAAATCTCATTTTACAATCATAAACAAAGAGCGGCGTCTAGCAATACATCATTGCTACCCGAACGACAAGATCAGACCTGATTCACTATGCCTCGGAATATGTCACCGTCCTATCGTCCCATTATCAAGATTATACCGAGACATGGAAACGTCAATCTCGTATATGTCTAATCTTGGTTTCTTGATCCTCGAGTTAACTGTATAAAACGGATACCCGTGATATCATCATATCACCCTATCCGAGCATGGCCATGCATTTAACAGTTCAACTCCATCAAGAAACCTACTCGATAATATACCCGTTATATAGGTCGGACGAATCCCCTCTTGATCAATCAAAACCCACTACATACTCGTCATATATCCAATGATTACCCTTACGTCCACCCAGTTACGGATGACTAGGAATAATATCAAAATACATGATTCATATGTTGGATACCTTGATGATCTCAGGTCGGAGAACAATACATCTAAAAGAAACGCTATCGATATACATATAACGTTCCATGTAGCGTTCTTATATGGGTCGGTCCGGTCAACAAGATCCCCATCTTGTACCCGTATGCAGAATTCGTAACTCATACAATCCTCAACATACGCTAGTCTTATTTTATTATTACAACCCAACCATAATAATAAACGACTAGGGACTTTAAGAATATACATATCAAATACATATACACTAGGGTTATATATATGTGCAAGCGACTATCTCATAATCATATATATATAGGCATAACCTCAAATATGTATACATGAATACAATCATCCATAGTTTGGCTTTTAGGCATATTACTAACAATCTCCCACTTGCACTAAAGCCAATCATACATGTATCTAATACCTATGGATGCGCAATGACCATCATGCTTCTGCTGCGTGAGGGGCTTAGTCAACGGGTCTGCTACATTGTTCTCAGTAGGAACTCTGCACAGCCTGACATCGCCTCTATCCATGATCTCTCGAATCAGATGATAGCGTCGGAGAATGTGTTTGGATCTCTGGTGGTATCTAGGCTCTTGAGCTTGTGCGATTGTTCCATTGTTGTCACAATAGAGCTCAATCGAACTCTCAGTACTGGGAACCACCCCAAGTTCAGTTACGAACTTCTTGATCCAAACAGCCTCTTTCGCCGCATCTGAGGCAGCAATGTACTCTGCCTCGGTTGTAGAATCTGCAACTGTCTCTTGCTTAGAAGTCTTCCAGCTTACAGCACCACCTCCAAGACAAAACACATATCCAGACTACGATTTGAAATCATCCCTATCGGTTTGGAAGCTAGCATCGGTGTAACCCTTTACAACGAGCTCATCAACGCTTCCGTAAACCAGGAATGCATCCTTAGTCCTTCTCAAGTACTTAAGGATATTCTTAACCGCCATCCAATGACTCTCACCGGGATCAGATTGGTACCTGCTCGTGACACTCAGAGCATATGCGACATCCGGTCCAGTACATAACATGGCGTACATGATAGATCCTATTGCCGAAGCATAAGGGATCTCACTCATTCTCTTTCTCTCATCAGATGTACTAGGACATTGACTCTTTGAGAGAGAGACGCCATGTGACATGGGTAAGAATCCCTTCTTGGAATCCTCCATTCTAAACCTCTTTAGAACCTTGTCAATATACGTACTCTGACTTAGC
>JAKUCV010000610.1:256257-267995 GCA_028386065.3 Turnera subulata | reverse complement strand
AGAAATAGTAAACGACGATGATACCGGGGTAACCAAAACCGAACCGGATTAACGTTTTATTTACAGTATTGCATATCATATCAAGTTTACGTGCATCTTATGTGTACATGCTATTATCTGTTATATAGGAGTTAACATGAGCAATTGCTTGAGGAACCTGTTGTGGAACCGGTTTTGGACCGATCGATGTTTCCAGAGTGGAGTAATCGGCTAAGGTGAGGTTAAGTAAATATTTATTTACATCCCGTGATATCAAGTTGCTGTTTGTTTACTGAGTCCAATGATGATGGTATGATACTTGGTGGCTGTGTATGTTTGTTGTGTGATGAATTATGTTGATAATTGTTGCCGTTGATGTTGTTGAAATTATTGTTGCTGTTGATATAATTGATGATGTTGGGATTGTGGATATAAGTAAGATTATTGTAGTTGTTGACCGTAGAATTGTGTGAGTTGAGTACCGGGGGTACTATTATGTGATGACAGTATGGTATTGATTATTATCCAGACGAGCGGAGAGGCTGCGAGCCTGCTCGGGATAATGAGATAATGGTTAGATGATAGAGATGTAGTAACTAGTCAAGGGAAAGGAAATAATAAAATTGAATACACTTAGACTTCTAGTGAGTCACAGTTAAATGTTGGAACAGCCAGATGGTAGTCTGATTTATGGTGCTGGGGGAGAGTGTGCTTGGGGTCTGCTCCCTATCTGTACCAATTATTATTTTTAGGCGCTGGGGGAGAGTTAGTGGTTGGTCCTGCTCCCTGTCTGTGCCAGTTTTACGTGGAGGTACCAGGGCGGGGTCCAGGGGCTAGCTAGCTTGACTACCAGGCGACGGCCATCATTTATCTTGTGATAGGGGCCCTGATAATAAAATTGGAATTGTGTGTCTAGAATCACAAGTGTGTCATTTATGGTTCGTGAGAACCTTAGTTATTGTTGTTGTTGTGACTTGGACTATTTACGGTGTTTGTATATGTATATTTGCTTATGGGTTTACCCGGTGGGCACTTCGGACTCACCCCTCACCTGCGGGCTTTCATCCCGTAGGTTGAGTTATTTGTGGTTCAGGTATATTGCATTCCAGACAGGCTGCGGCGTCATCCCTTGGACAGGCTTGGATCCATAGTTTGCATTTATGCATACAGTGTATATGTGAGTCTTTAAGTCTTCCGCTGTGCACCGTTTTTATTTTTATTGGGCCAATGGGCCGGATTTGTATTTATGTTGTTTTACTATTTTGGGCCGTTGGGCCCGAGTTATTATTGTTCATACTGTATGCTTGGTCTTATTGGGTTGGGTTGTCACAGTTCCGGCCTGTGTTTGCTGTGTACGGTAAATACGGGTCGGGGCGCTTCAATATAAATATATATACATGGGAAAATAATTAAGTTATGTTTTGGAGAAAAACTAATATTATTTGGAAAAATATATAAATAACATGAAAATAAATTCTGGAAATTTAATATATGTATTATTTTCTCTAGAAAATTATGGTTGAGGAATATATATATGTAGGTACTTTGAAAATTAAGGGTAATTATAATTTTGTGTTGGAAAATATTATTATATATTGAGAAAAAGATAAATACTATATAAGTATTTTTTGAAAATTTTAAATAGGTTATTATTTTTCTGGAAAAATTATGTAGATTATAATTTTGGAAAATTATAATTAATGTGTAACAGCCCGGGTAAAAATTTTGGATTTTTACCGGACTGTAAAAGTCTATTTACCGTGATTTACTATTGAATTAATCTTGGGTAATTAATTGAAGGTAAATCGGGAGTCGTTTTTCGAAACCGAGGGTTTTCCCGCGCTCGTGATTTTCCCGGGAATTTTTCGGAACAAAGTTGGTATTTTTTTCGGGTTTCGAAATTTCTCGGAAAATCACACCGGAAAATAACTAAGGAGGTATCGGTTATTTTCTTGTCCGGAACGGATTCGCCCGTAATATGGACGAACTGTATTATTGATTATCACAAGCTTAATAGTAAGTTTTCAATTTATTTAAGAAAGCAGAACCGGAGGAAGAGCAGAGGAAGAGAAGGAAAAAAAAAGTAGAGAAAAAAAAGAAAAGAGAGAAAAAGAAAAAGAGAGAAAAGAAGAAAAGAGGAAAAAAAGAAAAGAAAATAGAAAAAAAATAATAAAAACAAAAACAGAGAAAAATAGAAAAAAAAATCAGAGAGGGAGGATAAACAAAAAAGAAAGAAAAAAAAAGAGAGGAAAAATCGGAAAATACAGAAAAAGAAGAAGAAAATAGAGAAAAAAAGAAGAAAAAGGAAGAAATTACAAAAAATGAAAAAAAAAGAAACCCGGTAGCACTGTTCACCGCCACCCCTCGTTACTGTACACTCGCCGTCGTTCCTGGCCTCCTCTCGACGCACCGCCGCCACCTGGGGGTTCACCAAGCCGTGGCGACCAGAACCCAGCCGCCTCCTCCTCCTTCCGTCGCCGGAGCCGCCGCCACGCGCCAGCGACCCGTGAGCAACCCGTCGGATCCTGCTTCCTTAGTTTCTGCTGCCGCTGCCGACAACCTTCCGCCGCCGTTCCACCGCCCCCGAGCTCGCCTCAGCGTTCCGACCTCGTCCCTTCCTTCCCGTCGCGCTCGCCCTTCTTCTCCCGCCGTCGCGCTGCGTCACCTGAGGTTAGCAACCCACGACCCGCGTCCGACCCGGATGTTTCTGGTCGGGTCGCGCTTTAGTTTTTCTGCTGATTGGGCTGAGTGTTGTGTGGGTTGGGTTGTGATGTGTTGGGCCGGATCTGGGCGTGGGCCTGAGCTTCGGGCCTGCTGCCTTAGTCTGGGCCGACACTATTCACGGCCCAGTCCATTTAATTTTTAAAAAAACTATATTTATATATATATATATATATATATTTATTTAAACATAATCTGATATTCAATTTTGGAAAAAAAATATATATAGTTATTTTGAGTAAATTAAGGCCAATTTAAATCTGGTATTTTTGTTAAAATATAAATATATTTACTTGGTTAAATAATTAAGTAATGTTTTAGGAAACTAATATTATTTTGGAAAATATATATATATACCTTGAAATTAATTTTTGGAAATTAAATATATGTATTATTTTCTCTGGAAAATTGTGTTTGTCGAAATTATATATATATGTACTTTGGAAATTAAAAGTAATTATATTTTATGATTGGAAAATATTATTATGTATACATAGAAAAAGATAAATACCATATATTATATTTTCTAGAAATTATAAATAGGTCATTATTTTTCTGGAAAAATATGATGATTATTATTTTGGGAATTATACTTATTTTATGAAAATGTATTTTGAAAAAAAGTTTTAATTAAAATATAGTACCGAAATTATATTCGGATATACGTATGGATAAATATTTTCGGTAAATGAAAATAAAAGAGATATGAACCGGGATGGGTAATTTCGTAGTATTGGCATCATTGCATACCGAATATGTGCATTTATGTGTATATATGGTTTTATTGTATAGGTTTGGATATCGGGCAGTTTCCCGAGGAGCCGGCGTCGTACCGGTCATTATTTCCGAAGTTGAGTAATCGGCCAAGGTGAGGATGGATTTCCTTCAATATGTGCCTATATTACTCGGTAATTTGTTTTGTGGATTGTTGCACTATTGAGTATTGCATTTGCTGTGGTTGGTTCGGGATGTTTATCCCGTGGTCTTGATTGTTGTCGGGATGTTTATCCCAGTATTTGGTATTTTGGTATTTTTGGGATGTTTATCCCCGTGTCGACTTTCTGTGTCCTTTGGAATAAATATAATGGAATAATTAATGAATTGTGATGAGGATGTCGATCCTCGGTACTTTGGTTAGGGATGTCGANGAGCACTTCGGACTCACCCCTCACCTGCGGGCTTTCATCCCGTAGGATGAGTTGTTTCATGTACAGGCTTGGTGCATTCCAGACAGGCTGCAGCGATATCCCTTGGACAGGCTCGGATCCATAGTTTGCATGTGTCGCATACAGTGTTAGTGAGTATTTAAGTCTTCCGCTGTGCATGTTTTCACTATTATTGGGCCATTGGGCCGGGATTTATTATTTATGTTGTTTTACTATTTTGGGCCGTTGGGCCGTGTTATTATAGTTCACACTGTATGCTTGGGCTTTGTTGGGTCGGGTTGTCACAGTTCCGGCTTGTGTTTACTGTGTACGGTAAATTCGGGTCGGGGCGTTTCATAATGTAACAGCCCGGGTAAAATTTTTGATTTTTACCGGGACTGTAAAAGTATTTTTACCGTGATTTACTGTTGAATTAATCTTCGGTAATTAATTCAAGGTAAATCGGGAGTCATTTTTCGAAACCGAGGGTTTTCCCGCGCTCGTGATTTTCCCGTGGATTTTTCGGAACTAAGTTGGTATTTTTCGGGTTTCGGAATTTCTCGGAAAATCACACCGGAAAATAACTAAGGGGGTATCAGTTATTTTCTGGTCCGGATCGGACCCGCCTGCATTATTGATTATCACTTGTTTAATAGTTAAACACGGTTTATAAAAAGAAGAAGCAGCAGAAGAGGAGGAAGAAGAGAAGAGAAGGCGAGGAGAAGAAAAAAAAGAGAGAAAAAGAAAAAGAGAGAAAAGAAAAAAAAAGAGAGAAAAAAAGGAGAAAAAAATAATAAAAGAAAAGAAAAAAAGAAACATAAAAAATAAAAAAAATAGAGAGAGTGGAAAAAAAAGAGAAAAAAAATAGAAAAAAAAGGAAACAGAAAAAAAGAGAGGAAGAAAATCAAAGAAAAAGAAAAGAAAGGAATTAAGAAAATTCGGAAAAAAGAAGAAAAGAAGAAAAATGGAAGAAAAGGAAGGAGTAACAGTGGACCACCTTCTCCGGGCATTCACTGTGCACGTCGGAGAGCTCTGGGCCGAGTCTCGTCGCACCGCCGCCGTCAGGAGGGTCGCCGTCCCGTCGCCTATCGACCGCCGCTGACCCCGAGCTCTTCCGCCGCCTGATGCGCGCCGTGGAGTCGTTGACCCGCCGTGCGACCCGCGGATCCGACATCCCTTTGCTCGCGTCGCACGAGCCACCACCGCCGCGTCACCAACCCAGCAGCCGTGCCGCACAGTCGCCGCTAGTCCTCCTGCCGCGCTCGTCCTCGCCCGTACCTGCCGCTCGCCGTGCCGCCAGCCTCCTACCCGGCACCACGACCCGCATCCGCCAAGTGAGTACCCGACTCACAACGGGTTGGAACTCGGGTTGGACCTGCTGACGGGCTGCTTGCTTGGGCTGTGGATCTGGGCTTGAGCCCTGCAGCCTTGGTCTGGGTCCTTTGGGCTCGGGCTTGGGTTGCAAAGCTTGGCCCAATCCGTTTAATTAAAAAAACTATATTTATATATATATATATATTTATTTATTTATATTCTGATACATAATTTGTAACAGCCCCGGTAATTTTTATGTTATTACCGTCACTGTAAATTTATTTTTACAGTTAATTACCATTTAAATTAATCTTGAATAATTAATTAACGGTAATTTACGCTTCGGAATCCGAAACCGAGCACTACCCCACGCTCGGGATTTTTCTGCGGAATTTTCGGACCGAAGTTGGAATTTTTCGGGTCCAGGAATGTCGAGAAAAATCGGGATTAACCTCGTATTATCGGGCTAGGAATTTATCAAGGGGGTATTATAGATATTTTCTGGTCCGGACGGAACCCGCTTCACATGCTGCACAGTGTGGAGGCTGCAGCCGCCATTCACTGTGAGCATGTGAATGATCAGTTTACAGCCCGTGCATCACCAGTTCCTGCATGCTTTCCACTAGCTATATTTCTTTATTCCTTCTCTTCCTGCCTCATTAGCTCACACACCATTTCTTCTGCAAAAACGTTTACTGCTAACCATCTTAACCATACTTCCCTTCTTCTCAAAATCAAACCAAGTAAAGGAAGAAAAAAAAAACAAAACAACAACAAATACCCAAACACCGGCCAAACTACGCCGTTTTACACCCCACCCGTCACCTTCCTTCTCATTTTCTTCCCCCTCGCTACTGTTCACGAAGGGGGGAACCACGTCGTCGCACCGGACACCACCCCTCCCATCACACTCCCGGTGCCGCCGCCGTCAAAACCCAGCCGCTGCCGCCCGGTTGCACCTCCTGACGCGCCGCCAGCCACCGGGGACCCGACGACAGCTCGCTTGGACCCGACGGGCTGCACCACCTGCAACAACACCGCCGTCGCCTCGCCTGCGTGCCGCCCCTGCTGCTGCTGCTGCCGCTCATCCCGCCGCGCTGCCCCTGCCGTGCCGTCGTCCTCACGCCGCCTCGCCCTGGACTTCGCCGTCGCGCCACCTGCACGCCCAAGGTGAGCACAACCCGTCTACTTGGAGCTCGGGTCGAGATGACCCGCGAGAGAGGAAACGGGTTTGGGTGAGATTTGGGTTGGATGTGACATGGGCTTGGGTATTTGGGCTAAGTGCTGGGCTAGTTAGTTAGGTTTGGGTATGGGCTGAGTGGTTGGGCTTGGGTGTGTGAGTGGGCTTAAGGTTGAGTTGGATTTAGGCTAAGTGTTTGGGTTGTGTGAGATGGGTTTGGGTTTGATGCGTTGGGCTTAGAGGTTAGGATTGGGCCTGGGATTTGGATTGGACTGGCCCAGTCCGGAAAATAAATGAAAAAAAAGAGAGAAGAAAATATAATTGTGAGGAATAAACCTGGAATTAAAAAAAATATGAAAATAATATTTTGGGGATCTTAGGAAAATATAATTATGGAGCTAATGGAAAATATAAATTTTGGAGAAGTATATGGTATAAGGGAAAATTAATTTTGGGAAAAGGTATAAGATATAAAATAATTGTTAAGAGGGAAATAATTGGAGAATGTATATACATAGGGAGTTATAATGATTTTGAGGGAAAATAATTTACGGAAGAGTAATACATAGTAGGTATTGTACCGGAATAATACCCGGGAATAGGAATAAAAATAGTATTATTTTGGACCCTGGAAATAAGTAGTGAAGACGATGATAATGGAATAACCCGGGGAAGTACCGAGTTATCGCGTTAGTTATTTCTTTTTACGGATTATAGTAAAAGTCAAGCATGAGCATACCATCTTATATGTGCATATTATTTGTTTGATATAGGAGTTGATAACGAGCTGATACCTGAGGAGCCGGACTTGGAGTCAGTGGGACAGTTCCAAACTTGATATCGGCTAAGGTGAGGATGGTTAACCTTGGATATGTACCTGTAATGCTGTGTATGAATTTGTTGTTTACTTGAACTGTTTATTAGCTGCTATATGATTGCTTTGGAAACTGTTGATGTTACTGTTGCTATTTGTTGATGTGGTCTTGCCATGATGTTGTTGAAATATGCTGTTGGATTGTGACATTGTGAGAAAATATTGAACTGTTGATTGTGAGAATTTGGAAATAAGAAATTGTTGGCTGGTTGAGTTAGAGAAGTAAATTGTGATGATTAAAGTTGAGTTATGATGATAGAGTAATGGGGTTGGAAATTAATTGGAGATGATGATATAATTGTCACTTGGAAAGTAGAGGTACGACCCGATGGTTTGATAATTAATTCTGTGATGCTATGGTTGGTTACTTGTTTTGGTTGACATGATGATGACTGTGGTTGGGGTATACCAAATACCCAGTGGCTCGGATATGCCGAATATCCGCAGTGGCTCAGATATGCCGAATATTTGGTTAGTATGTTGTTGCCTGAGGTTGGGGTATACCGAATACCCAGTGGTTTGGATATACCAAATATCCGGAATTTGAGATGTGGATTGGTTTGACCTAGCATCCGGAATTAATTACTAACCAGGTACGACCCTAGCTTGACCAGTGATGGGCCCGGAAGATAAAATTGGTAGTAAGATAATAATTAAGCATTCTTTTGGTCTTGGTTAGTTGCTTTTAGTGGTTTTCTTGTATTGTGATTGGTTGTGTTTACTGCTGAGATTGTTGTGCTTATTTCGAAAGTGTTACAGTTGAATATATCTCTGTTTATCCTTCGTTGGTGAGCACTTCGGACTCACCCCTCGCCTGCGGGGTTTCATCCCGTAGGTTTGGCTGATCGTAGTTCAGGTACGATGTACGTTAGCTGCTGCTTACTTCTCCACCTGACCCGGATCCATACCCCGCTGCATCTGCATTCTAGTCTTCCGCTGCTTGTCTTTCTTTTATGATATTGCTGTTGTTGCTGTACTATATCAGTTGTTCATTAGTTTGGTGTGTAATGGATTGAATAATGGTCCCCGGGATCGGGTGACGAATATTGTATTTTGGGAATTGCTTGTATTGTATTATACATTGTATGTACTGTCTGCTACTGTAGTAAGAACAGTTCCGGCACGTGTTTACCCTGTACGGTAAATACGGGTCGAGGCGCTTCATAATTTTGAGAAAAAAATTATATATTTACTTTGAGAAAATTATGGACAATATAATTCTGGTATTTTTAGGAAAATATAAATATATTTACTTTGATAAATAATTAAGTTTGGTTTTGGAAAACTATTTTAAATTGGAAAAAATATATATATGTGTATCATGAAAATAATTTCTGGAAATTTAATTTATGTATTATTTTCTCTGGGAAATTATAGTTATGGAGATATATATATATGTACTTTGAAATTAAAGGTAATTATAATTTTGGTGTTGGAAAATATTATTATATATATAAAAAAAGATAAATACCACATATATATATATTTTCTAGAAATTATAAATAGGTTATTATTTTTCTGGAAAAATTATGGAGATTATTATTTTGGAAATTATAGTTATTTTATATAAGTATTTTAAAAAGAGTTTTAATTAAAGTATAGTACCGAAGTTATATTCGGATATACGTACGGTTAAATATTTTCGGTAAATGGAAGTAATAAAGGATATGTAACCGGGATGGGTAATTTCGCATTTTGGGCATCATAGTATACCGATTATGTGCATTTTTGTGTGTGTACATTGTTTTGTGTATAGGTTTGACATCGGGCAGTTTCCCGAGGAGTCGGCGTCGGACCGGACATTGTCTTTGGAGTTGAGTAATCGGCCAAGGTGAGGATGGATTTCCTTCAATATGTGCCTATATTACTCGGTTATTATGTTTTGATGGTTGTGCATTGTTGATTGTCGCTTTTGCTGTGTTTTGATTCGGGATGTTTATCCCGGTGTCTTGTTTGGTATTTTTGGGATGTTTATCCCCGTGTTGATTTTCTGTGTCTTTTGGAATAAGTATAATGGAATAATTAATGAATTGTGACAAGGATGTCGATCCTTGGGTTTTGGATAGGGATGTCTATCTCGGTATTTTGGTTAGGGATGTCGATCCCTGTGACTTGGTTTTTAATGACGGTAATATAATTGTCACGTGGTAAGTAGAGGTACCACCGGATGGTTAGAGACTGTTTTGTGGTGGCCATGATCTGGGTTCGTGTGATAAGCATGTCTATGCTTGGGATGTCTTTCCCGGTTTGTTATTTTTGGGATGTCTATCCCTGGGTTCTTTTTGATCTGGCACCAGGAACAGGTTGATAACCTGGTACGACCCTAGCTTATCCGTGACGGGGCCCGTAATCTATTTTAACTCATTAACCTAAAATGAACTCAGAGAACCCAAAACAGAAACCCAAACTGACAAAATAAACTGAACTCATTAAAAATCAGTCCATATTGATCGTCTTTCCATTGTCGTGAGCACTTCGGACTCACCCCTCACCTGCGGGCTTTCATCCCGTAGGATGAGTTGTTTGTTGTACAGGCTTGGTGCATTCCATCACCCAGTTCCTTCATCCTCACCCTGCAAAAACTCACTGCCTGCAACCCATTTCCTTGTACCTGCAAAACCACACAAACATCAACCACTAAACCAACCAGAAAAAAGAAAAGAAAAGAAAAGAAAACTGAAAAGAAAAGAAACGAAAAAAAAAAAGAAAAGGAGGAGGGGCTGCCGCCACCTCACCACCACACACCGCTGGCCACCATCAACAACCCGACCACCAGTAGCCACCATCTCCTCCCTCGCTCGCCTCGTTGCAACTGCCGGACCCGACAACAGAGCCGCCAGATCCGCCCGTCACTTCTCCCTGCTGCACATCGCCACCGCCCGCAACCGTGCAGACAGCCGCCACTTTCCCTCGCCCGCACCTCGCTGCACGTCGCCGCACCTTGTTCCGCCGTCGTCCCGTGCTGCGCCGCTGTCTACAACCTCTAAGGTGAGCAGCCCGTTTGTAGGTGGACACGACCCGGACCCTCGCGGGTCGATCCGGATAATTGACGGGTTGTGGGCTGGAGTTGTGGGTTGTGTGTGTGGGTCATGGATCCGGGCCGCGTTTGGGGCTGGGCTCGGGTTGGGCTGCCTGGCTTGGGCTTCTACGCGGGCCTGCGCCTGGGCCTCAGCTTGAGGTCTGGGCCTGGTGCTGTGTAGGCCTAGCTGGCACTAATTGTGGGCCCAGTCTAGTTAAAAAAAAAAGAAAATAAATTCTGGAATAAAGAAAAACAAATAAAAAAATATAATAATTATATTGGTATATTGGAATAATTTAGAAAATATATGGATATTAAATGAAAAATAATTACTTTGGAATATATATATATATATGGTAAATAATAATATTTTGGAAAGTACATACTCAAGTAAAATAAATTGGAAAGGGTACTATCAAAGTAAATACGTACCGGAATAATTATGGTAAAGTATTTCTGGCCTATATAAATAAATGGTGAATGATGATGATAATGGGAATAACCGGTGGAAGTACCGAGTTAGCGCGGTAGTTATTTTACGGTTTACAGTAACAGTCAAGCATTTGCATATCATCTTATATGTGCATAAATTGTTGTTTGATATAGGAATTGATAACGAGCAGTACCCTGAGGAACTTGAGCCGGAACATTTCGAGGACTTCCAGGAGTAGGAAATCGGCTAAGGTGAGGATAAGTAATTATTTATATACTGCCGTAGTGCCAAGTTGCTGCTTGTGTGTTATATGCTTGAATAATTCTTGTGGCTGTGAATGGTTGTTGTGAATTGAATTTAAATGATATTTGTTGCCGTTGATGTTGCTGAATTGATGCTACTGTTGATGTTATTGATAATGTTAGAAATGTTGGTATTAGTAGAATATTACTGTTGTTGTTGTTGGCTGTGAAATTGTGGGAGTAGAGTACCGAGGGTACCGGTTAATTGAGTTGTATTATCCAGACGAGAGGAGAGGCTGTGAGCCTACTCGGGATAATGAAAGAGTGGGAGATAATAGAAACTAAGTAACTAGGAATAATAAAATTTGGTCACACTTAGACATCTAGAAAATCACAGTTAAATGTTGGAATAGCCAGATGGTAGTCTTACTTTTATGGTGCTGGGGGAGAGTGTGCTTGGGGTCTGCTCCCTGTCTGTACCAGTTTATATTTGAGGCACTGGGGGAGAGTGTGCATGGGGTCTGCTCCCTGTCTGTGCCAGTTTACGTGGAGGTACCAGGGCAGGGTCCACGGGCTAGCTAGCTTGACTGTAACGCCCCGACCCGTATTTACCGTATACAGTAAACACGAGCCGAAACTGTGACAACCCAACCAAAATAGGACCAGCATACAGTGTGAACTACGATAACTCGGCCCAACGGCCCAAAATAGTAAAACAACATAATTAACAAATCTGGCCCAATGGCCCAATAATAACAGAAGTATGCACAGCGGAAGACTTAAACTCACATAAACACTGTATGCATAAATGCAAACTATGGATCCAAGCCC
>JAKUCV010000610.1:235484-249349 GCA_028386065.3 Turnera subulata | reverse complement strand
TTTTTTTTTTTTTCTTTTCTCTTCTTTTTTCTCTCTTTTCTTTTTTTTCTTTTCTCTCCTTTTTCTCTCTTTCTTTTTTTTCTTCTCCTTTCTCTCCCGGCTCCTTCCCTTCTCCTGCTTCCTTTATAAACTGAATTTTACTATTAATCATGTGAGTTATCAATAATACAATTCGTCCATATTACGGGCGAATCCGATCTGGACCAGAAAATAACCGATACCTCCTTAGTTATTTTCCGGTGTGATTTTCCGAGAATTTCCGAAACCCGAAAAATACCAACTTAGTTCCGAAAAATCCACGGAAAAATCACGAACGCGGGAAAACCTTCGGTTTCGAAAAACAACTCCCGATTTACCTTGAATTAATTACCCAAGATTAATTCAACAGTAAATCACGGTAAATAGACTTTTACAGTCCGGTAAAAATCCAAAATTTTTACCCGGGCTGTTACATTGACTACCAGGCGACGACCATCATTTAACTAGTGATAGGGGCCCTGATAATAAAATTGGTATAGCGAGTCTAGGATCACATAGTGTATTATTTAGGGTTCGTATGAACCTTAGGTATTTGCTGCTGATGTGACTTGGTTTATTTACGGTTATTGTATATGTATATTTGCTTATGGATTTTACCCGGTGAGCACTTCGGACTCACCCCTCGCCTGCGTGACTTGGTCGCGTAGTCTGATTGTGCGTAGCTCAGGTACGTTCGAGGCAAGCTATGGCGCACCCTCTGCCAGGCCCGGATCCATCCTGCGTTGCATCATGTTTATTCTGTTGTCTATTGTTATGTTGTATTAAGACTTCTGCTGCTTGCACTTAATAACTCTTTGGATTGATGCTTGTTTAATAATGTTCCCGTACCGGGACAAGTACGGTTGATGTATTATGTACTTTTAATGTATTAAATCTGTTAGTTGTGTTATTTACCGCTGTGGTTGTTGTAATAGTATGTGGTCCCACGTGTTTACTGTGTGTAACGGTAAATACGGATCGGGGCATTTCAATATTTTTAAAAGAGTTTTAATTAAAGTATGGTACCGAAATTATATTCGGAAATACGTACGGTATAATATTTTCGGTAAAGGATGATAATAAAATATAAGAACTGGGATGGGATTATTTCGCAGTATTGGCATCATAGCATACCGATTATGTGCATTTATGTGTATATATTGTTTTGTTGTATAGGTTCGGATATCGGGCAGTTTCCTGAGGAGCCGGCGTCGGACCGGTCATTGTCTCCGGAGTTGAGTAATCGGCCAAGGTGAGGATGGATTTCCTTCAATATGTGCCTGTATTACTCGGTTATTGTGTTTGATGATTATTGCCCTGTTGGTTGATGCATTTGCTGTGTTTTGGTTCGGGATGTTTATCCCAGTGTCCTGGATGTTTTGGATGTCGATTGTTGTGTCTTTTAGAATAAGTATAATGGATTAATTAATAATTTGTGATAAGGATGTCGATCCTTGATTTTGGATAGGGATGTCTATCCCGGTACCATGGTTAGGGATGTTGATCCCTGTGATTTGGTTTTGATGACGATAATATAATTGTCACGTGATAAGTAGTGGTACGACTCGATGGTTTAAGACTGTTTCGTGGTGGCCTTGACCTGGGTTACTTGTGATAAGCATGTCTATGCTTGGGATGTCTATCCCGTGATTATTTTTGGGATGTCTATCCCTGGGTTCGTATTTTTGGGATGTCGATCCCTGGGTTCTCTGGATTTGGTCTGGCACCCGGAATATGTTGATAACCAGGTCTGACCTCTAGCTTATCCGTGACGGGGTCCGGAAAGATAAAATTGGAAAATTGGATTTTATTTGAGTCTTTTGGTCTTGGACCGGTTTTGGGTCGAGTCTTTGTTTTGGTGTGTTTGGCTGTTTAGCCTGTGTTTGACTTGAGTAGTTATAGTGTGCATATTGATTGTCTTTCCTTCGTCGGTGAGCACTTCGGACTCACCCCTCACCTGCGGGCTTTCATCCCGTAGGATGAGTTATTTGTTGTACAGGTTTGGTGCATTCCAGACAGGCTGCGGCGTTATCCCTTGGACAGGGCTCGGATCCATAGTTTGCATCACTGTCGCATACAGTGTTTTGTGAGTTGTTAAGTCTTCCGCTGTGCATTTTATTGATATTATTGGGCCATTGGGCCGGTTGAGTTATTATTGTTGTTTTTACTTTGGGCTGTTGAGCCCGAATTTCTGTTGTATACACTGTATGCTGGGCTTGGTATGGTTGGGTCGTCACAGTTTCGACACGTGTTTACAGTGTACGGTAAATACGGGTCGGGGCGTTTCAGTCCAAAAAAAAAGAAAATTTCGAGGGAGCAAACGGTAAAATCATGGTAAATTTAAGTGTTATTTTCTTTCACTTTCTTTTGCTTGTAGATATTTTTTTCTTAACCCGAGTTATTTCATGTTTAATTTAAGGTAATAACTCTAATAAGCTTAACCGAGCTGCAATCAACCTATTTGTTTAATTAATTGAGCTTTTTACATCCTAATAAGTTATTCTTAAATTAAGTTCAAATTTTTAAAATTTCATCATATTAAGGCTATATCTCTTGACGTCCTTTGTATTTAGACAGTGCCTTTTAAAAATCTTAATATTAATTACAAACTCTTAAAAAATCTTCTATAGGATGCCTATAAATAAAGGCATACAAGACAAATAACAAGATATTTCTCATATTTTCTCAAATCTTTCCTCCTCTTGTTTGTCTTATCACATTTTTATGATTAAATTCCTCAGTTTGTCCAAAAAAAGAAAATTTTGAGGGAGCAAACGGTAAATTTAAGTGTTATTTTCTTTCACTTTTTTTTTTCTTGTAGATTTATATTTTTTTTTAACCCGATAACAAATTCTAATAACCTTAACCGAGCTGCAATCAACCTATTTGTTTTATTAATTGAGCTCAAATCCCTATCCAAAAAGTTAAAAGCCCGTTCAAGCTCGAGCCCGAACCTGAAGTAGGGCTCCACTTTTGGACTGGGGTGTTTACAAAATAACCTCTCCTGACTACCGGTGGCGGCACCAATCATAACCCCTTCCCCCGAAACTAGACAAACTTGCTCGCCGCTGTTCTCCCGCACCGGTGCAAGCATCCGTCGGCCGGCCGTTGGCGGCGATTTTATCTCCTAGTTTATCGGCATACTCTTAGTCCATTTTTACTGGTTAAACGCCGAACCCACAATCCCTAATCTTTTTTACTCGGCTCGTTTACAGCCGGAAGCAGCGGCACCTAATTTGTTTATCTTTTGTCTTTTCCTTTTTTTTTTTTCTGGGTTTTAGATGGCATCTAGAGGTCGAGGTCGTGGTCGTGGTCGGGGAAGATTTGGCGGTGGCTTCGGTTATGCAAAGCAAGAGCCTTTTGTACTGTTCCCTGTGAGTAACCCCAGCTTTCTCTTCTCTTCCCTCCCTTTTGTCCATTTACCTTGTCTCTTTTCCTTATTTTTTGTCTTCACTGACATCCAAAGCAGGCGTTTTTTAGTTTCCTTCTGCTGCAGTAGTTTTGTGTTGCTGTGTTTGATTATTACGAGGCTGAGATTGAGACGCTTACATTTAACTTTGCTCCTCATGGGAAATTTTTGGTTTTACAATCCTAGGAAATTGAACTACCTGATGCCAAAGCTGTGAAGGTGGAAAAGTTCTTGGTCCTTCAGAATTCGAGGTTGCAAAGGTTTTGGAGAAGCTCACCTTATTATCTCGAAGAGACTGTTTTGAAGAGTAAGCTTGGAATGTTTGAAATCTCTTAGTTCGAATTTTTGTTTCAAGCAATTGGGTTTGTAGCAATAGTTTAACAGAATTTCTATTTCCATTTGTGGGTATGGTTTTGATAAATATAAATGTGATGAGGTGAATTCATTATCCTCATCTAGTTGATCTTGTGTGTCCTTTTTCTTGTTGTCTGTTGGTGGACTTATTCTTAACTAGGATCAAAAAAGAAGAGCTAGGATGTGTCTTTAGAGAAAATGGCAGGCTGGTTTGTAGATTTTTAGCTGTGTTAACGGAATCATGATCTTCTATCCAGAAGATGCATAGATGTAAGGGAATGGGTATGGCGTACTTTTACAAGGGATGGAGTTTCTTCTTTTATGTATGTCTCACTCTGTTTGGGTGCCATATATGCTATAGAAGTTTTTTTAACCGGTTAGAGGTGACCGAATGACTTCAGTCTTAAAAATTCATGTTCGCGAAGAACTAGCTAGAGTATTCTCTTCTCGTGGACTGCGAAACAAAAGTTTTTATAGTTTCGTAGAGATTAAAGCTATTGATCGCCTGAAGATTTTCTTTTGAATTTTGGGGTAACATTGTCTGATTGGATATATTGAGCTATTGTCTAATGCTTTTCCATTTCTCTGGATGTGACATCAGAGGGGCAAAATATGGACATAGAAAGATATTCTGACCGGAAAAAGCCAAAAACCACGTGGGAACGTGATTCACTTGACCAGATTCTACAGTTTGGATGTCAAAATTTCCCTAAAGAACTGGAAGGAGGTTTGCACCCCTGAACAACTTGATACTTTCGAGTACTAATTTTTTGGTTTTAACATGGATCTGGTGTACTTTGTGTGCTATTTTTGTCTTTCCTCACTTTGTTGATGCTATTTGAATGGCGGAATTATTCTCAGGTTTGAATGTGGTGCGAAGAAGGAAAAAAGTGCGATGGAATCAAAGTGCAGGTATGATAAGGTTGCATGCCATGGTTATATATTCTGTGGTTGTAGTTGATTTTGGAATGTTTTCCGCCTGACAGTTCCTCTTCTGAAAAAATGGAAAACTCAGAATGAGCCACGTTTGAACATAAGCAGCAACTCTATGCTTAGATGGCCCATTTCTATCATTCAAGGATTTTAGCAATCAACATCTAGTCTTATAGATGCATCTACATGGATGTAATTAGATTAAGTGTTTAATATAGAATTTCTTCTTTTTTTTTTCTGTATTTAGATTTTCGGTGGCACTAATTTTGGTGTTTATATGACAGATCCACTGGATGTTCTTGAGCAGAAGGAGCGTGAGGACAATGAGAACCCTAAATCTAAACTTGAGGTAAAATTCTTGCTCTGAATTTTCTGCCCACACCATATGGAACAAGAAATTTTCTAGTGAAAAAATAGACTGCTGCTTCCGACATGGATGAGCTTAGACTGGAAATTTCAATCATCCTTCACTTTAGCTTTAGACAAAAAGGCTTAATGTGGTATTGGTGTGTCCTTCGTTTTTTTGTTTTGGCTAGGGCCAAGGTGAAAAGGAAAATGAAGAAGAGGAAGAAGAGGAAGATGAAGCTGTTGAAGATGATGGGGAATACAGTGACGACGGAGATTATGAGCAGGTTCTTCTAGAAAGCTTGGATTCGCGTTATTGTTGTCATTTCTTTACTGTCTTTTCTTTCCCCATGGAGAAACTTAATAATCCAGGATTATTACATTTCATATTACCTTAAGTTGTACTGTGAGGTTGAGTTTACAACCTTAACTCTGCAGAAATTCATTTATGCGATTCTCTTATCATTACAGTCAATTAACTAAACATCTTTTTCAATATGCTTGTGCATTGGTTAGAGCAGTATTTCTTTATTCTCTGTCATTTTCACACCGGAACTGGGCGTTGTCAAAATTTCTGGTTGACAGTAAACTGGATAGAAAAGTCATCTTTTTTACTTTTGAGGTACAGAATAGTGACTTGCTACAGTTCTGCAGAATATTGATTTCGACGATGACGAGGATGATTTCAACATGGTAGATGACGGTGATGGTATGTAACTTCTTCTTGGCTGTGTTTGCTGATGTTTTTTTACCCTTTTTTTTTCGGGTGATGAGTATCATTGAGTGTAGTTCCAGTCTTCACATCATAACCCAATGCTTTTGATTTTGCAGATGAAGGAGGTTTTTATTAGTTGCAATGTCAATCTCTTTGGCGTTTCTGCAACTTTCTTGGACACGATTGGGTGGGCTGTTTATCGGATCACACCTGTGTTTAATTACTGGCGTAATAACATGCATGCCACTTTTTGTAGTGTTAGCTCCGTGTAAATTTCTCAGCTGGAAAGTTCAGACTTCACCGCAGGAATGTAGACAAATGTATAACCGTAGTCAATCAAGTGAAATATAAGGTTTCACTATTTACATGTCTGTGTAGGAGAACGAAGGTTAGTTAAGTAGGTTTCTGTTAAGAATGCAAAATGGAAGTTTTTCTCCGTATTCTAATCGTTGTTCGACTCCATTGATATTCTGTTTTTTATTTATGATCCAAATATTTGGCTACAACCACATTTTGAAATTCCATGGACAAGGTCGTGCTTTTAAAAATACCTGATACTTAATGAGTCGAGCTTAAGCTCTATTATGTTCGGCTCATCAGGGTCATTACTTTTGACTTGTGATAAAGATTGCTCTTAATTTTTAGTAAATTCTTAATTCCTTTAAGGCCAATTCTGTACTGGTTTGATGTTTATGACGCAATTTCTATCAATCCTTAATAATTGTTATTGTCCTAAGTTATTGGATTCCGGACCTTATTCTTATTAGTGTAATTCCAGTTGATCTTCAAACGGCGTAACTATCAGCCATCCTAATTACCTTAGCTTCCTCAAATTGTAAACATACATTATCACCACTCCCATAAGAAAGCCAACATTAAGCCAAGCCTCAGGTTTAAGTTAAAATGAGAAGAAATAATACAGGCTTAAAATGAGAAGAAATAATACACAGGCAGGCACATCCTCAATATAGTCAGCCAAGTCACATCCAGATATGAATCCTTCCAATACCAAGTGAAGAAATTTTCATTTGACCTCGATGGCAATCATTTGTTTGGTACATGAGTTTGAATCTGCAAATTAGCTTAAGGATTGGAATTAGAGCATACTTCAAGTTCCCAGTTCAGAGTTTTGACGAATATATGAATTAATCAATGGATGAATGAAAAAAAAAACATGGTTGATTTGGGCAATTGCTTCACTATTAGGACTCAAAATTTGAAGCCAATGGGATTTCATAGGACAAAAAAAAAGAGAAAAAAAGAAACAAAAGCAGAAAGGCAAATATCAGCAGCAAAAATGAATAATCTACACAACAATCTGTCCAATTTCCCAAACACATCCCAGTGGGTGCCATACCACTACCAGCTTATTCAGACTTGTAACTTAACATAACGCTGCATTTGTCTGGGTTTTGCTTCCAGTCTCATTATCATCATCCTCATCTCCAACATATTTGCCCCAAAACCAATGAGCCTTCCACACTTTGTTCATCTCTTCAATTGGGACATTCTTGGTCTCCGGCAGAAATAGGAAAACGAAGATGGTCATGAGGAGAACAAAGCCGGCAAAGAACAAGAAGAGACCAAACTTCATGTGACAAAGCATGGTCAGGAAGAACTGGCCAATCACAAAAGTGAAGAACATGTTGACAGACACATTGATGGCTTGTCCTGCTGATCTGATTTCCAGAGGGCAAATCTCACTGGGAACCAACCACCCTAATGGCCCCCAAGACCATGCAAATCCTGATACATACAAGCAAATGAAGGTCAACACAAAGTTTGCCATGACCTTTGACATTGCCCCTACACCTGCTGTCCCAAAACTTTTACCAATCAAGACCGAGACAACAATCTGCAAGTGAAAAACACAGTCAGTACTGTTAACATAAGTATATAAATATACAATATAGCTCACAAGTTATGGAAGTACTAGCTATATATATACCTGACAGATAAACATTTGCGTGCCACCTTGGAGGAACAAAAATCTTCTTCCATATCTATCTGCAGAGTAGACTGAAACAGTTGTTGCAACCACATTAACTACCCCGGTTATAACTGCAGACATAAGTGAGGCATCATCTCCGAACCCTATAGTCTTGAACAGAACAGGAGCATAGAACATAATGACATTGATCCCAGTCAACTGCTGGAAGAAAGGAATGAGGATGCAGATGACAAGATGAGGCCTGTATTTCCTCTTTGTAATGTTCCTCCATGGGTGCACAACTTTCTTAGCAGCCTCACTTGCAGCAACAAGGTCCTGGAACTCCTCTTCAACATTCTCAGTGCCACGGATCTTTCGCAGCATTCTCTTGGCCTTCTCCTGGTGGCCTCGTTCAAGGATTGAGTTAGGGGTGTCTGGCAGGAAGAGAGATCCAACACCAATCATAATTGCAGGGACACCAGCAAGTCCTAGCGAAACCCTCCACCCCCATCCTCCTGTGATCTTGGACGTTCCATAGTTGACAAGATTGGCAACCAAGATACCGATCGTGATAGCCATTTGGAAGCCAATGTTGAGGGCTCCTCTCAGCTTTGCCGGTGCCATTTCGGAGAGATACACCGGCACGGACTGATTCGCGAACCCGACACCAACACCAAGCAGCAAACGTCCAATGATCAGCATTGCCACGTTTACAGCCACACCATTGATGATAGCCCCGGCAAGGAAGATGGAGCCTCCAAATAACATGGAGATCTTACGTCCAAACTTCCTTGTCACCGTGGAAGCAAAGAAGGATGCTATGAGTGCCGCTAGGTAGAGGGAAGACGTGAACAATGTAAGCATATGGTCATCAAATTTGCAGTACATGTTCTCGTGATGGTTTGCCTTCTCCTTCTTATACACTGATGGGAAAAACTTGCTCAAAAATGAGTCCATTGAAGTCACCCCTCCTGCAAAAAAAATTCCAAAAGCAATTCCATAGTTAATTATAAACAGATAACAATAATTTGCATATATATCAGATCCAAGAGAAATTTATGTCTGATATATGGACATTGTAACAATTTTCTTGAAGATCTACAACAGGCTAGAGTTAATCCTAGAGTGTAATAAAATGGAAGTAAAGAAAGATAAGTAGTTTAACTGGTTTTTACCTGAGATACCGATGTCATAACCAAAAATAAGACCTCCCATGGCTGCAACCAAACAAGTGAGGATAACAAACACAGTAACACCACCTTCATACTTCTTCCCTCCTCCACTCCCATCAACAAACGCTCCTCCTGCCATTTTTCTTACGCCAAACAAACAAGAAAGAACAGAAAAAAAAAACCTCACAGTGAAAGAAGAAACGCAAAAAATATTCAATAAGGAGTCTTTTCTTTTAGAAGAGAGTAGTCTTGTATTATGCCACTGGTCACACTAAGTGTCTCTATATATGCTGCTAACCCACAATTAGCTCCGGTTTGTAGATAAACATCAAAAGTGACAATTTTGGGAAACATGCATACGTGGAATTGAATCGACAAAATTTTCTTGCCATATTGGGATTTGGGTTAGCAGATTATCCCGCTATCTTAATTAAATCCATTGATTACACTTAATTTCTTTTTTCTTTGGTTCTAATTATGTTTGAATGCCGGAGGATAAGGGTTGTTGTGCTACCAAAACCAAATTATCTTTGATATTTGGTGAGTAAGTAAGTGAGGAGGCAATTGGCTGTCCTTGCTCTTTGGGAAGGAAACTCATTAATTGACATTATAGATTGCAATAAATATTCAAACATGGCGATTTTATCCGTGATTACAGGGCCAACTAAGTTTAAATTAGGTGGACATGAATTGCCGAATCTGATACGATGACAGGATAAAACAGTGGAGAATCAACCTAACGTACTTATCATCATTCTACTTCTTTTACAAATTCATATGACCAAACATTAGTACATACAAGTCTCTCACTTCATGACCGTTTTAGAAATTGTCACTAATTTATTGCTTCTAAAACTGAAAATAACTCTAATAATTCTTTTCTATTGTTTCCCTCTCTCTCTTTATGGTGGAACTCGAACCTTTATAACAAAATGTTATTTAGGGTTTATTTTATTTTCCTAAGGAATTGATGCTATAAGAATTTATGTGATGTTATTTCATGAAAAAATAACTAGTTACATATAGATATATATAGAGAGAGAGATAGATATAGATATATACATAACATGCCTACTTGTAAACCCCTCTTTTCTTCTTCTTCTTTTTCTAAGACCTCTTCCCTTTTGTAATCGCTGATATTTAGGTTGGAGAATACTGTAATCTCTCTAAATGATAAATGCAGTTAAGGATAATACCATCACAATCCTGCGCTTAATTTCTATGCATATATAGATGCCAAAGAAAGAAATAACGCGTAAAGAAGAGAGGGAAAAGACAACCGCATTGATGCCAGTAATTTTTTTTGGGTACATCATTGACGCCAGTTACTAAACCAAAGAAAAAAAACAAGAGGAAATAACGCGTTGATGCATTGAAATATACAGACTCTTGCATTTTTACACTACGAGAAGGGTAAATGTCTTTGCCAACTAGTGGGTGATCTTGACATGAAACAATTTCACAGACCAATTTGGATTCACCCGTACGTAATGGGTTTGATTATTCTTTATGGTCCTATCTTTATTGATACAGGGACGTTCATGATCCTTGCTTGGATGCAATAATAGACGACTTAATTTCAAGGGGAATGAAAACGGAAAAAACCTAGTATATATATATATACATAAGGGACGTGAAAGGCTCTTTCTTTTTTGTTTTTTATTTATATATAGTAATTAACTCCCAAAAAGAAATTCTCCTTAGAGTAATTTTTCTCCTCCTCATTAATGTGTACATTGGATAACAACCCAAAAAAATGTGTACATTGGATAAAGCAGGTAAACGTAATTCTGGCAGTTACAACCAAATCTCAATAATTCTAAGTTCACATCTAGAATTATTAGTACTGCTAGGGTGCTACCCTTATATTATTTGTCTACCATCTCTTCTCTAAAATGATTATTATTAGATACCAGGAGTTGATATGCTTAACAAACAATTAAATAACAATTTTCAAATTAAATTTATTTGATTTTTTTGGTTGATCATTGATGCCAGTTACTAGACCAAAGAAAAAGACAAGAGGAAATAACGCGTTGATGCATTGACTCTTGCATTTTTACACTACGAAAAGGGTAAATGTCATTGTCATCAACTGGTGGATGATCTTGACAGGAAACAATTTCAGGGACCAATTTGGATTCACCAACAATGGATTTGATTATTCTTTATGTCCTATCTTTATTGATACAGGGACGTTCATTCTTCCTTGGAGGCAATGATATTCTCTTGCCCAAAAAGAAATTCTCTTTACAGTAATTATTCCCCTCCTCATTAGTGTGCACATTGGATAAAGCAGGTAAACATAATCCTGGCAGTTACATCTGCAGAGGCTTCATTTCACAAATTGCACATCACTGCATTGTTTAGGACAACAGTTAATCATCCGGACAATACTAGCTACCATGGAAAACCTCGAAGAGAGAAACATGCAAGATCAAACCCAGCCCCCAAGAAACAGTACTATCAAACTTGTATTGGTTGCATCCATAGCAGCTGGTGTGCAGTTTGGTTGGGCACTTCAGCTGTCTCTACTAACCCCTTACGTTCAACTTCTTGGAGTTCCTCATGCATGGGCTGCATTCATCTGGCTGTGCGGACCCTTGTCCGGCATGATAGTCCAACCCGTCGTTTGCTACCACAGCGACCGGTGCACCTCCAGGTTTGGTCGCCGCAGCCCTTTCATTGCCTCGGGGGCTACGTTTGTCATCATAGCCATCATCCTCATCGGTTTTGCCGCGGACATAGGCCACAGCGCGGGTGATCTGCTGACCCAAACCCCCAAGTCCCGAGCTGTGGCCGTGTTCGTGGCGGGGTTTTGGGTTCTTGACGTGGCCAATAACACGATCCAAGGCCCCTGCCGTGCGCTGCTTGCAGACATTTGTGGCAGTGACCATAAAAGGACTCGGTTGGCCAATGCTTTGTTCTCATTCTTTATGGGAGTTGGAAACATTCTTGGATATTCGGCCGGGTCTTATACTCAACTGCATAAGTTTCTTCCCTTTACAAGAACAGAAGCTTGTGATATCTTCTGTGCCAATCTCAAGACTTGTTTCTTCATCTCCGTGGTCTTGCTCTTGTCTTTGACTACCTTGGCTCTCACTTGCGTCCAAGAAAAGCAATGGTTGCCTGAAGCAAATGATGTGGACCACGTCGCAATTTTTCGTTACTGGATCTTCCTCCTTAAGTAGAATGGGGTTTCTGTGTAGGTAGTGGAGTGGGGTTTCTACAGGGTATTCTTGTAAATATGTGTTAAGGGATTGCATGAACTCTGTAATATTTTTCCATGTTTATAAATAAAATCAATCGTTTGCATCAAAAAAAAAAAAAAGCAAATGATGTTGGTGCACTAGAAAAGAAATCATCAGTACCATTTGTGGGTGAACTCATTGGTGCTTTTAAGAATCTGAAAAGACCAATGTGGATCCTTCTCTTAGTAACTTGCCTTAACTGGATTTGAAAGAAAAAATTAAGGAAAGGGTGTATTTGAGAAAATGTTTGTGTGAGTATTTAGTTTTGCAAAATAAGGAAGGACTAAGAACTTGACATAGGAAAACAGAGGACTTGAAGAAACACAGGACCAACTCACACGTTTTTGGTTATTACATTCAAGGAAAGCACACCTATTACATTGCATTACAATCACCATATTTATAGTCATACAAACCGACTTAACTTTCCAAAATATCTTAACTTTTCTTTTAGATTATTCTAGATAATCATTTAATGCTTAGAGAATATCTTAACTAATCCTAGATATGCTAATAGATTTTTCNCAAACCGACTTAACTTTCCAAAATATCTTAACTTTTCTTTTAGATTATTCTAGATAATCATTTAATGCTTAGAGAATATCTTAACTAATCCTAGATATGCTAATAGATTTTTCTAGATAATCATTAAAAAGTTTACATAAAAATCTTAAACTTTATGATGATTTTTATTTAATGCTCTCAGATTTTTTTAGAGGATTGTTCTAGATGTTGCAGGAAGTAATCAAGCTTCAACACTCCTCCTTGATTTCTTGCTGTAAATTCCCAAAGCATCTTTAAGCTTCTCAAATCTTTCCTTGGGCAATGCTTTCGTCAAAATATCTGCTAGATTATTTTCAGAATTGCAATGAACAAGACTGATTTCATTGGCTTGTTGCACTTCTCTGATGAAGTGAAACTTGATCTTCATGTGCTTTGTCCTGCCATGAAACACCGGATTTTTAGATATTGCTATTGCAGAATGGTTGTCAACCATAATTTCAGTAGCTTCTTCTTGATCTTCCTTGAGATCATGCAACATTTTTCTCAACCAAATTGCTTGGTTGACAGCCGCGGCAGCTGCTACATATTCTGCTTCTGCTGTGGACTGGGCAACAATGTCTTGCTTCCTAGAATTCCAAGAAAAAACAGCAGTACCAAGGGAAAACAAATACCCTGATGTGCTTTTCATATCGTCATGAGAACCGACCCAGTCACTATCAGAAAATCCATGAAGCTTGATTTCTTGTTTCTGCTGAAACCAAACACCAAAATCAGCAGTTCCTTTGATATATCTTAGCACCCGTTTTGCTACCTTAAAGTGTAACTCACTAGGAGCATGCATGAATCTAGAAAGTAAGCTAGCAGCAAACATAATATCTGGTCGGGTTGCTGTGAGGTATAGGAGGCAGCCTACCAAACTTCTGTACTGAGAAGCATCGGCTTTTTCAAAACCATCTTCCTTGCTTAACTTCTCATTCAAAGCCAAAGGTGTACTGACTGGCTTGCAATCAAGCATCTTGAATTTCTTTAGAATCTCCAAAGCATACTTCCTCTGGCTTATGAAGACTCCTCCTTCAGTTTGACATATTTCCATGCCAAGAAAATATGCCATCTCGCCCAAATCAGTCATCTCAAATACTTTGCTCATCTCCATTTTGAATTGCTTCACAAGTTTTGGATTATTTCCCGTGACTAGCAAGTCATCCACATATAAGGACACAACCAACAAATCTGA